>CM061133.1:157501710-157651712 GCA_030789695.1 Scilla litardierei
TTCATTTTAAGTCTAAAACCTCGGGTCTCTAATATCTGTCTTTAAAGTTTTAAATTTATATTTACATCATTTTTGGTCTCATCAATTCAAACAATAGCGTCTGTAAATAACATACACCATTGTATCTCATCTTGAATATGCATAATGAGCTGATCAATTACTATAGTAAAGAGATGAGGATTCAGAGCTCAGCCTTAATGTAATCTAATGACAAATCAAATATTTATCCGATATTTCTTCACAAGTTTTCATATTCGTGATTGCTTCTTGATACATGTCTTGAATTGAAATAACTTACGTTAGAGGGACATCTTTCTTCAGTAAGACCTACAATAAAATCTCTAGCACTCTTTCATATGCTTTCTTCAAGTCAATACAGATCAATGCAAACATCTTTCCCCTATTTTATATTTTTCATAATCTATCCGAGAAGATAGATTGCCATTGTTGTTAAATGTCTCGGTATAAAGCCAAATTAATATTTTGATATGGTGATATTCTTTCTCAATCTAAACTTGATCATCCTATCACACAGCTTCATGGTATGTCACATTGACTTGGTTCTATGATAACACAACTCTATATCATATATATTTATTTTACAAAGTTACCAAAATGCTACTACATGTCTTCGTATTCTATTTGATTCTTAAATTTTGTTGAAGTGCTTTACTAGCCATATATCAATCACATTTCCTATACATTTTCACAATTTAATACTAATCTCATCCAGTCCATATGTTTTTCTCGGTTTCATTCTCTTTTCCAAATTTTGATTTTAGAGCAGTAAAGGGTTAAAAAAAAGAAAAAAAAAGATCAAATGCCCATTATTTCTCTTTCCACCTTTTCTTTTCCATAACTTTTTTTCTCGGTCTTTAAAATTTAATCAAACTACCTTATTTTTGTGTGGGTAATATGGGTTCAAGGTGCTGCGAGGAAGATGGGTAATGGTATAACCGTCCATCACTATTTCCCATTAATGTTAATGTACATATTTCCCATTAATGTTAATGTAATATACCCTAAAAATCCAACCAAACCTAATCACAAGGACTAATTTGATGTAGCTTGAGAGACTAGGACTAAAGATTCAACAAAACTGTAAGGATGTTTGATGTGACTTAAGAGGTTGGACGGACTGACATCCATATACAAATATTGGAAGGACCAATATCAAAGGAAGATTTAAGGACATGTGTAAACTAACCGGTGGTTTTGTTAGTTTTGCACTTATTCACCTGCGTGCTATTGAGAATTCTTTAACAATTATTTCAACTATTTGGCTATAACCGATAAGTTTATACTATTGAGAGCAATCTAAAACTGCACCTCTTTTTCGTGTTGTATGGAAGAACATTGACTTCAATGCCATGTCACGTTAAAGCAGGAAGAACTATGCAGGACCAAAGAGATTACATTTGCAGTTAGCTTTCACGGCCTGATCATATGAAGTAAATTAAGACGTCCCCCTGTTTGCCCTGTCCTAATATAAAGAAGTTATCTACTTCCCATTCACTCTCATTTCCTCAGCAAAAAAGCTTCCACCAAAATCCATATACTTTCAATAATCTCACAGAATATAGATACCACTATAACATACATATTTTGCTTTATTTCCTTCATACAACTGAAGTCCTGTGCAAGCGACTTCAAGGGTAGAGCAAAAGCCCATATATCAAGGCAAGTGAAACTGAGTTGGATCCATGTTTGTGAGATATGTTACAATTGGCAGTTTGGCACCTCTATTTCGTGTGGTTATCCGTTGAAGCTCTTTAACTATGTTCCTACTTTATTGTGTGCTATGTTTTTATTATGGATTTCCTTCATCTCGTAAAGATCCCTTAATGTTTTAGGATGATAGTGATGAAGATTGGGCTGCATAACTACGGAGATACATGAATGCCACGACAGTGTTAACTACTCCCAACTACAACATTTCGACAACCCAAGGAAGCGATCACCACGGATCACCAGAGCCAGTCAGTGGTTGCGGAAGTACATTCGTAACTTCACATGCGCTAGTTTGTTAATTTTCTATGTTGTGTGTGTAATTCATCGTCATATTGTATTTGATTCTTAATAAGTCAGGAGGTCTTTCTGCTTGTTCTTGAAAGAGCTTTGCGAGATTTTATACCGAAGGAGGGGCTTTTCTCGGAGTATGATGGGGAACCGTTTCCAAGTATTAGATCTCCAAATTTCTATTCCAGTTTATGTTATTAAGGAATTACGTTTCCTGAATATGAGTCTATTGTCTATATGCATTTTTATCCGCACATCATCATCATGATGATGATATCTAAACTGTTGCGTACAGCAAAAAGATGCATTGTACATCATTTCTGATGTATATCCTGAATGAAAATTAACAGAGGACATGCTAGAAGGAATTCTGAACATTGGCCCACTGTTTTTAGCATGCAACACCCACATGATTTTTAGTACATGTTACGAACTAGCTACATACCCATATACATACATGCATGCTCAATACACGAAAAAAAAAACACATTGATGCTGTGTCTGTCTCAGTTAGGGAACCGGGTAAGCCTTGCTGTTGCACATGCACCTGTAGGCCATTGGACATGTTTCCGCCTCCTGTATCGTAGCACATACGAAGCTGACCATCACCAGGTGGCAAGGCAAGCACGATCCGCATGCATGTGAGCAGTCGGGCAGCTTCGATCCTGCTATCTGGAGCGTGTCCGGCTTGCTGTGCCTCAGTCTGTTCTCCATTTCGTTCGACTTTGCAGTAGCTTGATGATGCCTTCCATGACCTGCAAGACAAAAGCACTGGTCAGTATCTTAGCAATGTATGCACACAGTGAGTAACGCGACATCAGGACATACGTGAATATGTGGCCTGGGAGACGAGTCGCCCGAGAACAAGACAGTCGGAGGGCGTAAGGAGAGCGAAGGTGAGAAGAATCATGGCGCGAATGCAAACTGCCATGGCTTGAAGGTCCAGGTCAAGAGCTAGAGGTGGGTGACAGTGTACTTACTATATAGAAGCAAAAAAGAAATGGATGAGGGCAGGCACGGGAAGAAGCAAGAGAAGTGGTGGGATATTGAAGCGTGGTCACAGGTTGAAGTATGGAGTGAATTAACAAAAAGCGGCGCGTCTTCTTGGCGTGTGCGTGCTCGTTCACAGGCCTCGTCAGGTTTCAAGAAAATGGCGGACGTGACACCGGGCGGGTTTAATTAATACGAGGCTAGATGTCCTTCCTCTTCTACCCAGAAATTGGAGTGCAAAAATCATAGACAAGCTTGTTCATCAAGTTCACGGAACTCGACATTGTTGGGAAAATTTTGGTTTATTTTTCATCTCATTTGTTGCATGCATGTATTTACGTCATCCTCATGAAGGAGCTGGCTCGAACTCTTTCCCATTGTACTTCACGCACACACATCTCGTCAGAGCTTTCAATGCAGTTTGCCTGAGCAATGGGTCACATGCCAGCGTAACCAAGACCGTCTTATTTTTATGGGTAGTTATCGGCCGGTTGTCTTAAATGTGGAGCATAATGTCAGTATAATTAACCTCCCAATAATATCAAAAAAAAAAAAAATAGGGTTGATGGAAAAACTGATACAGTGATTGGGGTTCGCCGGGCCTGGTCAGGTTCCAACCAGTCTTGCCTGCTTGGAGGTAGGCTCGGGTCAAGCTCTCTCAAATTCGAGCATGCCCTGAGCTGGGGTCTCTTTGCGATTGCAACCCTGTTTTCTCATGGGCAACAGAAGTTATTTTTGACCCATTAAAGGCTTACCTGTACTGCTGGAGTGTTTCAATCAGGAATGAACGCGGCAGCTTCTACTATGATTTGGTATGCATTAAAACTATACTACCCTTAGTTAGTCCTATATGTACGTGCAGTTACAACATGTAAAGATATGATTTATCTAACCCTACCACTACGAACCTCAGTTTTCCTGCATACGCCTAGTGTGTGGGGAAGGAAGTCCGATTGGTTTGACCATCAGAGGAGATTAGATCAAGTGTCATGCCGACCTCTTCTGGTTAGAGCGTCTAATCATCATCTTCATCATTCAACGAGGATCACATGTCATCATTTACATGCTGCAACATCATAACGTGTGTTGCAACAATTGACTTCGTTTGGGAGTGCACTCGATTGATCAAATGCTCAGTGACCATTGATGTCCAAACCATGAAGAAGGTGCACACAGCGCACTCATTATATCCAGACCCCAAAACCATCAAGTGACCAACGAAAGAACAACTCTTGGCCATGACTAAAGAATTGAAGGCTTTGACAGAGGTTGTCAAGTGCTATCAAAATGAATTGCGCTTGGCATAGCAATGACGTTTTAGTGTGAGTTTGATCAATATAATGTTAACAGACATGGATTGACTCTTTTTCATGTTTGACAGACCCTACCGTATGATTGCCCTGGTGGAAATGACAAGGAAGTCTAGGGCACAACGACTACAAGAACGATGAAAGGAGCATGAAGAAGAAGGTGGCCATTGAAATGATCATTTTAGTGAAGATCAACATAGACAATAAGATCACACGAAATCTTGCAACACGGCGATCCATGCTAAGAGCAGGAGATCATAGACTCATCATATAGCTACTACACATTCAGGCCATAGCTGATCTTGTTCGTTCTAGTTATATTTGTGCAGGGGACACTATGAGAATCCTTTGAGTAGAAGGATCGTGGATGAGTTCTCTCTCTCTCTCTGAAGGTCAAACCACCAAATTTGGACTGTTATGATGTGATAAAGGATCTAAAATATCACCACAACCAATATTTTACCGTGATGATGCACGTATATGGCAATGCCTTTGTTTGCAAAACCATCCATGTGACTCTTAAGGACATTGCAAGGGATTAATATCATGGACTCGCCTTAAGATCGATACGTGGATTTAAGCAACTAGCAAGGAGTTTGTGAAGCACTTCACTATAATCCAAAGTGCAAAGAAGACTCCAACATTCCTGATGAATTTTAAGCAAGAGGAGCACGCATCAGCAAGGGACTTATTTGAATGATTCACCATTGAAAAATTACTGATAGGTAACATATCATACATTATGGTGATTGGGATGATGATGTCTTTGAAGTAACCCAATTTAAGCAAAGAACTTCTTTTTCCTTCGATTTTTGTTGAGGAGGTGATAACGATAGTATGAAGTTACATGGATGCTAGTAAAGTATTGGCAAGCACATCAAATAAGGTGTTTTGTCAATCAAAACCATAATCTATTGCATAACTTGGGATGAACTTCAACTTAAGTACATACATACCAACACTGCACCTTCTTGTGTCTCGTAAGCTACGAACACAATGATTGTTGACCAATGACACGTTGAAGGTAAAGCATGATCTAGAGAAGAGGGATGAGTGAAAGTATCACATCATACTTACAAAATTGGTCATGCTACCAATGACTGGAAGTAGCTATTGGATTGACATCAACATTCTAATGAAGAATATACAACTTTCCTAGTATGCTATTAGGCTAACGCCAAGTCTTTGCCTCAGTATGAAGATCAACCAAAGGAAGATTCATTTCCTGAGTAAAAGGGTTGAACCAGGGTAGTACATGTCACTACAAGCGGCCATGAGTAGGCGTGGCTTTGCCTCAATACTTAAGATTTACTTTAGAGGCTGTTTATGTGATGCCTTCCCAATCTAAGAGGCCAAAATGCGTCGAGGTTAAGACATGTTTCTCTGGCAAGGGTTTTGCATGCGTCTAGACTCTTCATACCGATGTAATGTTGTTGTCAATCAAGAGAGCTTAGACGTTAGAAGGATGACGGTCAATATGTACATGTAGATTGTGCAATATATAGCTTATTGATTCATTCATGAAGATGGAATTAGAGAAGATTAGTTTGGAACTATCATCAAGCATACTATATAGTTTCATAAGGCAACTGGCTGGCATGATGAAAGTTCTCATGTCGTTGATAACATCATGCCAATGAGGCATGCTACTCAACATCAAGACGAAGTTCACAAAGATTAACTCACTGTCAGTTTACAATGGAGCTTAAAGTCATGGTGTCCTTGCATCATCTACTGATACAGTTTCCCATGAAGTCAAGCATATGGCATGTACAAAGGGATCCATTATAATTACGAAAATATTATGGTTCATCATAAAAAAGGAAGGATGTTGCTTACGGTTTGTCTGTTAAGGTGTTAAACTTGGGGGTTGAGTTACAAATTGACGTGTGTACTGCTGATGGAATGAGTTAATAAAGTGTCATTTTCAAATAAGTTGTTTCAATTTGGTCCCTTTTCAAAGGAGTTTACCAAGAATTCTTAGAAGCAATGTATCGATCATGAGGTGATGACTCAATGACTGAAGGTTAATCTAAGCTTTAAGACTGATTGCCAGAAGACGAAATGCATTAGAGATGAAAAATAGAAGGCAATAGTGAAGGAGGTGACTAGATTGTTGGAAGCATGCTTTATATATCTCTAAAACCCAATATCCCATGTGGTCGACAAAAAGGCAAATGGAAAATTGTGTATATACATCAACTTCACCAATCTTTTGAAGCTTGTTTGAAGGACAACTTCTTATCATCGAGGATCACCATGTTTTGTGAACTATATGGGATTAAACCATCTATTCGGCTGTTTAGGCACTTCTTTCAAGTGTGGGTCGACTCCCACGAGATATGGTACCACATCGTGACTCGTTAAGAAAGAAAGCTTACTTGCGATCTCCCTAGATACGACCATAATTGGGAGGATACCCTTGTATTCATCTTCCCTCAGAGCGTGGGAACACTCCTCACCAACTGGAGTACCCCTAGTTCTGATATTTTCAAATAGATGAGATTGTCTTCTGGTGAGGCCAAAGCAGACAAAGTTTTGCTGCGTCGATCGTCGAGTGAGAGGTCGACTGCATTTATGTTGGATAATTATCAGATGAAGATCGTTTTGTGGAATCCGGGTAACACACACTGCTTTAGTGCTCCCATTACGACCACTTACATTAATTGCACTTTTCATTTGCAGAAATTGATGAAAGGACTTCCAAAGCTCTGGCTCCGGAGTTGCGTCAGATTCCCAAGGAACAACGAATGAAGAAGAGGGTCGAGGGCCCTTCCACTCAGTCTCCCTTCCCAATTAGCTAGAGTTCCTTCGAGGAGGGATGTGAAGTCAGGGGGACTTCTGGGTCTTCCATCCAAGCCTCGTTGCTGGCGACCTCGACCCCGGTCATCCCTCGTGCAAAACCGCCCCAAACTCCGATCTCCGCTTTAGACGTTCCTATCGCAGGCGTTGGTGAATTGGCTATAAACCCGAAACCTGCAATACCCCTGATCAAGAAAAGGAGTCTCTCTTCACGTGAAAGGGAAGGCCTTGAAAAGAAGAGGAGTGGAGTTGACACGAGTTCCCCTGTCCCGCCAGCGACAAAGGGTAGTATGTCTTTGACCCAAGCTTTTAAGGATCAGGTGGTGATTCTCGCCAGATCTCAGGGAATGATTAAACCTCCTTCGAGCCATCTTAAGGATAACTGGCCGGGGGCAACATCGACCCACCGACCCCCTCAGAATACAATCGGGCCTTGATGCTGAATCAACATTCCTTTTCCTCTTCGGAAGCTATTCGAGATGAACATCACCAGCCTCCCTTTATTGTTTGTGAGGAGGAGCTGACCTTCCTAGACTTTGGGACGACCGCTCGACTGGTGGAGAACTCTATTCTCTCCCGCGACCGTGAGTTCCTCTAGGGGATGAACTTCGAGCGGATAGCCAACTTCATAGTAGGTTGTGGCTATTAGGTTAGGTTAGTCTTTCGTCCCTTTATCTCCAATTTAAGCCATTTATCTGTCTAATCGGTGTTATGCACAGATGTCAGCCTTTGGCGCAGATTTGCGCCGTCGGGTCATTGACATGGTGGATGAACATCAATGGGCAGATGCCACCGACCGAAGAGCTTCTGAGCTCGAGGCTGAAATAAAGAAGCTGGATGAAGACTTAGGAAAAGCGCTTAAGGCCAAAGCTGACGTTGAGTGGGCATTGGTGAATGCCAAGGACAACGCCAACTCCTTATCTGATGCTAGAAAAGCTGTGGAAGCTCGGTGGGAGAAGGAGAAGTTCCAACTTCAAGCTGATTTGGAGCGATCGAAAAAGAGAAGCTCGAGCTTCAATCCATGATTACTGACTTAGAAAGTTCAGCCGTTTCAGCCAAAGCCATAAAAGCTGAGCTTGCTGTCAAGCTTTCCCTGGCGGTGAAGAACATTCTTGCACCTGTGGATGGCCCTTCTTCTTAAGGATATTAGCCTTTTGTTAGTGTTTTATCAAACTACTTTAAAGCAGAAAACTGTAATTTTTGACTAATAACGGGAGAAGTTTTGAGCTTATATCTCATTTCGCGCGCGCGCGCGCACATGGCCCCTTAACGATTCGAGGTTTATCATAAAAAATGATTGAGCTGGGACCATTGAATTTTTGGGCACTATCACGTTGTCACAATATCCTTAAAGTCGCTCGATGAAAAGGACTAACAACAAGAATTGTTCGATGGCGAGAGGGGTGGTCCCTTCGACTTATGGCCGACGATGAGATGTGTCGTTTGGTAGCGAGGGGCGTAGCCCCTTCGACTTACTGTCGATGACAAAAGCGAGTCGTTTGGTTGTGAGGGGCGTAGCCTCTTCGACTTACGACCGACGACAAGGGTCGTTCGGTGGTGATGTACATGATTCCTTCGACTTACGACCGATGAAGAGAGTCGTTTGGTGGCGAGGGACGTGGTCCCCTTGGCTTACGGCCGACAACGAGGTGGGTCATTCAGTTGCAATAGAGCATGATCCCTCGTCTTATGGCTGACGACAATAATCGTTCAGTGGCAAGGAGACGTCCCCTCGGCTTATGGCTAGCGATAAGGTAGGTCGTTCGGTTGCAAGGAGTGTGGCCCATTCGACTTACGGCTGACGGGTAAAATGGATCGTTCCGTAGCGAGGGACGTAGTCCCTTCGACTTACAACCGATGACGAGGGTAGTTTGGTTGCGACAAGCGTGGCCCCTTCGACTTACGACCGACGACGAGGTGTGTCATTTAGTTGTAAGGGAGCATGATCCCTCGTCTTACGGCTGACAACGATAGTCGTTCAGTGGCGAAGAGATGCCCCCCAGCTTACAGCTGACGATAAGGTGAGTCGTTCGGTTACGAGAGACGTGTTCCCTTCAACTTACGGCCGACAGCAAAAATGAGTCGTTTGGTGGCGAGAGACGTGGTCCCTTCGACTTATGGTTGATGATGAGGGTCGTTCGGTTGCAAGGGGCATGGCCTCTTCGACTAATGGACGCCGACGAGGTAGGTCATTCAGTTGCAAGTCATTCAGTTGCAAGGGAGCATGATCCCTCGTCTTACGACTGACGATGATAGTCGTTCAATGGCAAGGGGACGCCCCCTCAGCTTACAGCTGATGATAAGGTGAGTCGTTCGGTTGCGAGGGGCGTGGTCTCTTCAACTTACGGTCGACAACAAAAATGAGTCGTTCTATTGCGAGGGACATGGTCCTTTCAACTTACGGCCGACGACGAGTCATTTCCATAACTTAGGCAAGATATGGCCAACCTCGTATTCATGAAGCTTCCATTAGCTCAACAAATTACAAGGAAAAATAACAATTGACACGACTCACTCCTTTCACTTGCACGCTTATTGATAATATCTTCGCAAGTGCTCCGCATTCTAGAAATGAGTGAGCTCCTTGTCATCCATTGTAGAGAGTTGATAAGTGGCTGAGCCAAGGACATCGGTCACCTTGTAGGGGCCTCCCCATTTCGCGGCAAGCTTTCTTTGTCGAGCAATCTCTGGAGAGAAGACAACTTTTCGTAACACGAGATCGCCTATGTGAAAACTCGTCCTTGAACTTTAGAGTTGTAATAGCGAGCTAAACGGCCCATCTACATGATGAGGGTGGTAAGGGCTCGATCTCTGGCCTCGTCGATCAATTGTGAATTGAGCTTGAGTCCTTCTGAGTTTCTCTTCATTGAAGTATCTGAGACGAGAGACCTCCTCACCCACCTCTACAGGAACGACCACTTCACACCCGTAAGCAAGCATGAAATGGGTCTCTCCTGTCGAGTCTTTGTGAGTCGTCGTGTACGACCATAAAATGATGGAGAGCTCCTCTGGCCACGCACCCTTGGCTTCTCCTACTTTCTTTCGCAATGGCTCCAAGATGCACTTGTTGGCCGCCTCTGCCATCCCATTAGATTGAAGATGGGCCACAGAAGAGAAGTATAACTTGATCTTCAATTCATCACAGAACTCCTTGGCACCGTCGAATTGCGTTCCATTGTCTGTTACGATGGAACGAGGGATGCCAAATTGACAAATGACCGATCTCCACACGAAATTTTTGACTTCCTTCCAAGTGATGCGAGCTAAGGTTCACTACTTCGACCCACTTAGTGAAGTAGTCCACCGCTACGATCAAGAACTTTCTCTGTCCGCTCGCCGGTGTGAATGGGCCAAGGATGTCCAATCCCCACTTTGCAGAAGGAACTGGACTGACTATGGGGATCAGGTCCGTCGGAGGAGCTAAGTCGTGCTTTGCGAACTTTTGGCTCGCGGGGCGCTTTCGCACATATTCGATTGCCTCTTTGTACATACTCAGCCAATAATAGCCTTGTTTCAGGGCTTTTAAGGCTAATGCATTCCCTCCACAATAATTTCTACAGTCGCCTTCGTGGATCTCTCAAATCATATAATGTAGAGTTAAGCACTTGAGGTAGGGAAGTGCATCATACTTGGACCATCGCCTCTTATATAGCGAACCTTCGTAGAAGACGAACTGGTAAGCCTTACGCTCCAACTTTCGTGCCTCCGCTGGGTCGGTCGGCTTCTCCCTAGTATTGAGGAACTTGATTATGGGATCCATCCATGTAGTTCCTTGGTCGACACAGAGCACTTCCTCTTCTAGCACACTTGGGTGTTGGAGATGCTGCACATACATGACTCGTCATAAGCCTGCCGGTGATGACGACGCAAGCTTTGATCAGGCATCGGCTCGGAGGTTCTGCGACATTGGCACATGATAAATCTCAACTTGCTTGAACTTGGTTAACTCAGCTTTGGCGATCTGCATGTAGTTTTGCATCGTTTTTCCTCTCGAGCCTCGTAACCTCCGTTCAACTGGTAGACTATCAAGTTGGAGTCGCTGTAGAGACGGATCACCTGTGCGCCAGTTGGTGGGTTATCATCACAGGTGAGTTCGACAATGAAATCAACAAGGGCGTGTCTTTTGATGGCATTCCTTGGCTTATACAGAATATCGAATTCACTCGGTTCGACCCCACCACTTTGTCATTCTCTCTGACCAGTCGAGCCTCTTCAGAGTTTGCTCCAAAGGGTTGTCAGTGAGGACCAGAATGATATGCGCCTGAAAATAGGGTCGTAACTTCCTTGCAGATTGGACCAGAGCATACATCAGCTTATCTATTCTGGAGTAATTAACTTCAGCTCTTCGGAGGACCTGGCTTGCATAGTAGATTGGTCGTTGTATGCCCGAATCTTCTTTGACGAGGACCGAGCTTATAGCCTCCGTGGCAGCGGCTAAGTAAATGATCAGCTGGTCGCCTTCATCTGGCTTAGTCAAAAGTGGTGGACTGCGGAGATACTCCTTGAGCTCTGAGAAGGCCTTCTTGCAATCCGCATCCCAGTCGATGATCTTCTTGTCCTTCGAGGATGATATTGCTTTCCGTAATACCTTGAAGAAAAGTATTGACCGCTCGACCGATTTTGATAAGAACTGACCAAGGGCCGCTATCCTTTCATTCAATCTCTGAAGCTCTCTGATGGTGGAGGGTTCCTTCATCCCTACGACCATCGTGACTTTGTCAGGGTTGGCCGTAATTTCTTGGTTTGTCAACACGAATCCAATGAACTTTCCAGATCGAACCCCAAAGTGTATTTGGCGGGGATCAATCTAAGGTTATATCGGCAAATCTCAGCAAAAGTTTCCTGGAGATCCACGATATGATCGGTAGGCCTACTTGATTTAACCAACAAATCATCAACATAGACCTTCAAGTTTCGCCCAATTTAAGTGTTAGGATCCAACAAACGATGCAATTTTTATAGAAGATAATAACACAAATCTAGATAAGTGAATACAAAAGAGGTGTATTCTCCTCTCAAGACGCCAATAGAGGACGTCCACACTCGTTTAATCTAAATCTACCTAAGGATGCTCAAGAGAAATATCAATCATCAAGCATGCTAGCCCTAGTTTAAAAAGAAAAATAAGAAAACCCTCCTTGTTGTACGCAAAGTAATTTCTCCATGACTTTCTGTGCGCAAAGTAATTCCCTCCCCTCTTTAGCCGTGCACGGATCTAACATTACTCCACCCCTGAAAATCCACCTTGTCCTTAAGGTGGTGCAAATTGTGTGTGTGCCATCCATTCCACGTATTGCATGTCTCCTCCCGAATCAAAAGGATGAGATTTGTCTCCACCACGTTCATCAACGTCCAGCCGAAAGCCACGGTCGTCAGCAGTCAGATCTGAAGGCCCCCTATACCCAAAACTGAGATGTTGGCACTCTGAAGGACTTTGAACTGAAAACCAATGGCCTTAGGGCCCACGTCGCCCTCCCGGAAGCCCGAATGTTCGCTGTTTTGGGCCCAGAAAGTTGAAAACTCGCTGTCCGTTGCATCGGATGGCCTGTCGTCGCCGCTGGAGAGGCGAAAGCTGCCATGAGAGACCATGCAAGGGCTGCCGGGGCCTGCTGCGCCCCTGCAGCCCCCTGCAGGGGCTGCCGCGCCCCTGCAGCCCCCTGCAGGCACAGATCTAACATCGAGCCTCAAAGACCTTGTTCATCATACGCTGAAAGTCGCCACTGCATTCTTCAGTCCAAACGGCATCTTTCTATAGCAGAATATACATTGATCCGTAATGAAGGAAGTTTTCTCCTCGTCCTCAGGTGCCATCTGGATTTGATTATAATCCGAAAAAGCGTCCATGAAGCTCAAGAGCTCATACCCGGATGCATTGTCAATGAGATGGTCGATCCGAGGTAACAGATAGCTATCCTTCGGGCATGCTTTGTTAAGGTTGGTGAAGTCGACACACATTGTCTATTTGTCGTTGGCTTTCTTCACCATCACCACATTGGAGATCCACTCAGGATATTGGACTTCCCGAATGAAACTAGCCGCTAGAAGTCGATGTACTTCAATATCAGCTTTCATCTTTTCCCCTCCAATGTTCCTCTTCTTTTGCTTCACGGACTTGAAAGTCGAGTCGACATTCAACTCGTGCGAGATCACCCAAGGGTCGATGCCCAACATGTCATCTGGGGACCAGGCGAACACGTCGATATTTTCCCTCAGAAGAATAATTAACTGCTCCTTTAGGTCGAATGAAAGCATCGACCCAATGGAAACAGTTATTCCTTCTCCTTCAGAGATCTGAATGCTCTCCGTCTCTTCGATTGCTAAGGGTCGTCGGTCTTCATGATTACCATTTCCATCGCTATGATCATTTGGATCTTGCTTGCTCCACCTTTCTCAATGAGGTGGACAAAAGATGACATGATCGGGACTGCATCTGGTTCCCTTCCTTCTTTCTAACTCCCTGCAGAGTCTGAAACTTGATCATCTGGTGGAACGTCGAGACTATCGCCTCCACTGAGTTGAGAAGCGGTCTGCCAATAATTCCGTAATAGGCGGAGCTGATCATCACCACGATGAAATTGGTCAAGCGGGTGACTTGTTATGGAGACGTTTCGATGGTCACCGATAACGTTATGATGCCCGCAACTGGAGCAGAATTTCCAGTAAAACCCACAAGTGGGCCCAGACACCCCCTCAACTCGAACGAAGCTAGTCACATCTTCTCCAACAGGTGAAGAAGAGCACATTGCACAAACTTCCCATGTCAACGAGTAGTCTCTTCACCGTCACTGTGTCGATGATAGCACCGATGACGAAAACATCATCACGAGACAGTTTCAAACCCTCCAAATCTTCATCGAAAAAAGATATTGGAGGTGTCAAGTCTTTTGGGCGCTTCTTTCCTACTGCGATAGTCATTAACCTCCCAGCATAAGAACTTTGAAGGGATGTTGATAACTTCGGAAGTGGTGGACCTCCCAGTATCATGTCAAGGACACCTGTACTGGGAGATGCCAAGGTGTTTTCTTTAGGTTTTGTTGAGCGGTTCGACATTGTCAGCGCAAGTGGATGACAGGGATGTCGACTCTTAACTCATTCCCACAGACGGCGTCAACTATTAACGGATGGGTTCCGCTCAACTATAGATAAGACTAATGTAGACTCCTTTATCGAGCTGGAGCCTCGTTAGCTGGTGAAGTGGGACCCTCGGTTGGAAAAACCGGGGTCGATGAAGGCTGTGCTAAGGATGGTAGGCTGGAGCTCGACCGATCTCTCAGTTGGGTGCACCGATCGTTCCACCCAGATGCTGGGTCGAGCCTCGAACTTCTTGCACCACAGATAGTCATCAGGGGTGTCGGATCTGGGTTCCGACCCAAATCCCATCCGATGCTTACGTTAAAACGAGACTTAAAAGAGTTTTGGGGCTGTCAAGATCGACCTACAAAGGTTCGTCTCGAGTCAGTCACCTCAAACGTTTGGAAGATGAATAATATATCAGAGTATCTAGTATTTCGTACCTTTGGAATCTGAACCTTTCTTCTGGTGATGTCTCACCTATTTATAGCTGATGATTTCCTTTGTTAACGTACAACGGCTCCTTATTTACTATGGCGGGATCTTCTTCGGGATGGTTGATAACTGCTGCACATTTACTCGGTCCTCATTAACCACTTACACGTAATCAGCGGGTCCCCAATGGTCGGACGAGCTGTTTCTTTGACTCCGTAATAGCTCATCCTTGCCGATGGGCTTCTTGGGTTATTAGGCCAAGGCTTACCCGTTTTAGTGGGCTTCACCTTTTTGGTTGTGTTGTCATATCCCAGCTTCGTCAACCGAAACCATGTATCAACACTCACCGTAACTCTTCTCTTTCCCCAATTAATTTCTCCACATCTCTTTATTTAAACCATAGTCTAAATAAATCAGCCCTTACACACTCTCTCACCACTTAGATATATATATATCTATATCTATCTATCTATCTCTCAAACTATCACACTTTCCATTCTTCAATCGGAGCTTCGACAGTGGCAACAGAAGCCCTAGTAAAGTGGCAAGGCTATGATTTGATGCCAATTTCTTCTTTGTCTCTTTCTCTGTTTATCAAGTGGGTTCCTAATTTATTTTTTAGCCTCAATGAATGTAGCCAATAGTTGATTTGGGGATTACATTTCTTGGGAGTTATTTTTTTTTCGATAATAGACTCAGATGAATGAATTTTTGGTTATTATTGGGGCAATAAACTCTTGTTATTTTGGTTAATTTTGCATTGTCATGCTCTGATATGGATTTTGAGAGTTTGATAAGGGTCTCGATTTTACCACTTAGTGGGTCGATACCCTTGTTCTAGGTTTGCTACTCTGTTTAGGTTTCACTTTCAGTGTTAGGTTGTTCTTCCCCATTTCTACTTACTCTGTGGGTTTCTTTGGAGCTATTTTTGCCTTTGCTGCTCTTTGTAGCTCAATGTTTGCCCTGCTACCCCTTGTAGTTCATTGTTTGCCATTGCTATATCTATTTTGTTTGCTATTGGCTTGTCAGACTCAGATTAAGCCCTCTGCATGGGTTGTGGCTCCATATTTTAAGTTCTGTTCCTTGTTTGGCTTGATTTTACATATTTATGATGTTTTTCATCATCTGTCACTATCTTATCTTGGGGTTAAAATGGATTACTTGAATAAATATGACATGTTGATGGCTTTAGCCGATCACTACTTGGATATTATAATGCTTTGGCTAATATGAAATATGTAACTTGCATATATAATTAGTCCAATCTTTTCACTTAAGTCTACACCCCAATAGATGACTTGGGCTATGATTATTGTTGGATTCTATGTTATGTTGGATGATTAATTTTGATTGGATTATGAAAATGATTATGCACTATCACTTATTATTTTGCTTGCCTACATGATAGCCTAGCTTTAAAGTGTTGTATTCATTGATGGTTCCTTTCGACATAAGCCCGGTCATAAATGAAACTAAATATAGATCATCAACCCACCCGTGGGTTATGACATCGAGACTATATGTGTTTACAATATGATATGCGAACATGTTCTTATAGCCATGGTATTAAGACTTAATCCTTACATATACACAAAACTAATCTTATTTCCTTTAATGAATTGATAATTTGTTATTTTGACCTTTAATGGTAATAAGTATGAATATCACTATATGCAAACAAGATGGTGACATGCTAAACAACGATATATGCTAGAAATGGAATCTATTTCATGTTCTTCCTAATAGTTCCTTGTACACGATCATTGTATATTCTACTATACTTGCTACATGATATTACACTATACATGCTTACTAGATCTGACACCGTAACCTTTATATGATGTTACACTTAACATTATAAGTAATCCATTGATAGATCAATGTATTCGACATTCTCAGTTGCACTTGACTACTTAACCTACTACTGTATCTGTATACTGCCCCTAATATTGAATCATTGAAATATGGCATTGCAATCATACATGGATTATGCTTTCCCTGGTTGATGTGAAAGGGAAACTCATGTTATTAAGGGTGTAGGAGTGATTGGAGTTGCCCATTACTATCTCTGATTGTCTGTATCTGTTTATTGTACTTGACTGAATCGGACCTGGTTGAGCACTGTTGGATATTGGATGTTCCCAATATTTGTTTTGATGATGATCAAATCATACGCTTGTGCTAACATGTGTTATGCAGAAATTGATAAAGCATATGTTGGTGGGTCAAGGTTCAAGCTATTGGACTTAACATCTATGATAAAGACATGATCATTATTAGCATATCAATCAAGCTCACATTGTTATTATTATATCATTGATGTAATCTTTATTCTTTTTAGATTAAATGTAAAACCTTGATCACACACACAGTTTTCAAGACTTAGAAAACCCACAACCTTTAACTTGAATCATATATTATCTTGATTCTAAGTTATACCTTTAATCATTAGTATCTATTAGTCGACCAATAAACACCGCTAGTTGACTAATACATATATGTTCTTTGATATTCAAAACATACATTAATTAGTTGACTAACCATCGTTGCAATCGACTAATACAGCCTAACAATTTTTTTATTTTTAACATTAGTTAACTAACCAAGACACTAGTCGACTAATATAGACTAGTGAATTTTTAACTTTAAATTGCTAGTCGACTAATCAATTGATTAATTGAGTCACACAAACTGTTATTTCTTGGACTGCTTCTGTTAGTCGACCACCAGACTTTTTGATCGACTAACACAAACTTGATTTTTCTCAAATGTCAATCACTAGTCGATTAATGCAAGCACTAGTCGATTAATGCGGACCTATAATGTCTCATTGTTTTAAACTGTGAATCAACCAATGAAGTCGTTAGTTGACTAATCAAGTTGTTTGTCGTATGGTGCATGTTAATGTCATATCCGTTATGGAAGCTACATCAGATTTTTCAAACTTTTGAACATTAAACCCTATCTCTATTTATATGGAATCACCCTACTTTTGTTTGGAACACTTGGACATTTGTAAACTTTTTTCATTCTTTGATCCTTTAAGCCAAGAACTAGAAAAGTTTGTCCTATTTTTCTGTTCATCTCAGTTCTATATTCATGAACATAAATCCACTCCTAGCTTCATTTAATGCACATGCCTGTTGAATCAAGGTTTTAGTAGATCATGTACATTTAATTTACTACAAGTCATCCTCAGGGTGTTAATGTTGGAGAAGTTGATCTTAGATGTTGAGAGTGATTGATATCAAGGTGTTAAGATTGGTTGTATAATTAGCAATGGTCGGTTGTCAAGTTGCATGATTCGCTCTTGGGTTTGTAAGAGGAAGATGGTTGAAGATTTCAAGCGTAAAGGCTTGGGGATAAAGACCAAACCACAATATATCTTTGTATTTGTGATTGATCATTGTCAGGTTTATTTTTCTTGTCAGGTTTATTTTTCTTTTTTCGCTTTAGTAACACTTTCAATTTCCGCTACATACATTATTAGTGCAAATCTGGTTGATTTTATCTTATCACTAATCATTATTGTTTAATCTGTAAGAGATCATCTATATGAATTCGATAATTGGTACCAGAGCAAATGGTAAATGATGTCAACTAGAATCAACATATCGTCGTAATTTCCCGAAAGTCATTCTACAACAAGACCTCTTTTGTTCAACAGATCGAATTATAGTTATTAAAGGAGGATGAGGATGAGATATCTTCAGTTAATCAACTACTAATTAGGGAACATCATGGAGATAGCTTACAACAAGCTAAACCACATACTCTTAATGGAAAAATGAAAAGAATGTGTTTGTGACACTTGAGTCCAAGGCAATGAATGTCTTATTCTATGCTTGGATAATAATGAGTTCAACCGAGTATCCACTTTTACATTAATATATCAAATATAGCACATACTCGAGGTAACCCATAACGGAACAAATAAAGCAATTTAAAATTTCTGTTCTTATCCACATGCTCAAATTATTGAAGATTAAGCACAAGGAGACCACTTCCAAGACATACACACATTTCACCGATCTAACCAATTCCCCGATCACTTTAGAAAAGAATTATAATAAGTCCAAATGGTCAACAAGATACTTCATGTCCTTTCTCCACAATGAGAGAAAATTATGACGGAAACAAATAAACTCTCGACACTTACCATGGAGGACATAATTGGAAATTTAATGACCTTGTCCTTACTCCAGAATGAGAGAAGAATATGACGGTAATTGAAAAAACAAATAACGTCTTGACACTTACCATGGAGGACAAATAATTGGAAATTTAATGACCTACGAAGTTCAACCCGAAGATTGGAGATAAGAGGTAGTTCTAAAGAACAACTCCCTTACAATCAACGCATCTTCTGGCATTAAATATTTGGGTGAAGAAGAATAATAATATATGGATATCCTTACTAGGAAATTAAGAAAGTAACTCAAAGGTAAATGTGTTTCAAATAAGTTTAAAACAAATGATTTACCTTTATGTTATCATTTTAACAAGTCATACATGAAGAAGGATTGCCCATCGTTGAAGATGAAAGTCAAATGTGAACAACTTCAATAAACTTCATAAGAGGAATAAGACATGCGAGATGCATTGAACGGCTCTTCATGAGGGGGGAAATGTGCTGTTGGCTAATAAATATGCGGCCACAAAGAGGTGGGATGGTATAATGTTGGAGAGGGAACAGCTTGGCTGAGTTGCAGTATGTTGCTAAATAAATTTACAGATAGAGGAGATGAATTGAACGTCACAATTGTGTTCGCATATCAGCATTAAGGTTGCAGAGTCTGTTTGAAGAAGCAGACGCATAACTGCAGCTACAGAGCCTTCTATTGTTTGTAAATTGTTGTTTCTGGGTTTTGTAAAGACATTCTTTTGGCAAATAGAGTATCGATAAATTTTTTCTGGCCATTGTTATTTGAAATGCACGCTGCTTCTAGTAATTGCATCTTCATATCTAAAATCCTTGGCGGATCAAAGCATAGCAAAGATTTCTCCATTGCTAGTTGCGTGAAGGCAAGATCGTAATTAAAATGCCAACCATGTACATCTCTATCCGATAAACTCCATACACGCAACTTTTTCTCCTGTTTACCACTCTCATTCTTAAGTTGCAGAGGCATCATCTGTAACAGTTGCTCCTCTTTGTTGCATCAACAGAAGCTTGAGAGGTTTCCTCCCTGCAGTGAACTTATTTTGATTGGAAACACGGTTGTTCTTATTTCAGACTTGAGTCTGCAACAGGACCATACAATTTCTGAGACTTTGGACTTTAGTCAAGGCTTTCAGTGAAATGAGTTCCAGTCAAGGCTTTCAAGTTGAAGGATAGTAGAAATGAACTAGTAAGCCCTTATTGAATTTGCCAATCCAAACTATCCTGATCAAATTCTGCTCGATCTCAAGCCTGTACAAGAACTTCGCCAATCATGAAACAGGTGTAGATGCTCACATTTATACAAAGGGGAATTAGAAATATCTATCCCTTGCTTTCCGAGACCCATCATATCTGATTTCGAATGAGCACTTGATTGCTGTTGGGATCGACACAGAGACACAAGCTGAAAGTTCCACCTCAATGAATACCACTTCGTAGCTTCCCATTTCCCTCCAAAAACACGAACCAAACCCTCAGAAATCTCCAGAACGCTCTTCCTCATACTCTTCCGCCTCCATTGCTTCAATTCTTGCATCGTTTGCGACCACCTGTCCTCTCCGTCTCAAGGACACAAGCTCAAGAAGCTTCCTCCTAGCATCATAGATTGCATTCGGTTCTATCAGCCTGCCCTTCTCATAAGCCTCCCGAAGAAACACTGTATGCCTCTTCCCCTTGGTAGACACATAAAAGATCCCCGGGTGATCCAGAAACAAATCCCTAATATTAAGATCGATCCCAAACCACTTTCTGAACTGGCTCACCTGCTCCACCTCCGCCATCTTCTCCACCGTCAAGCTCAAGAACTCGTGAACGATGCCAACTGCCCTTTTCTCCATCCTCCTCAAGCCTTCTTTTGATCTCTTTGCTCCACCATCGAAATTTTCATACGGCCCAACATATGGTAAGCATTGCCACTCAATTAGTTTGGATCGAAAATTCTTGGTGAGCCTCATACCAGGAGGGAATTTCTGTTTGAATCCACACCTGCAAGTTAAAATCATTTAAATTTAATTACTGCATTTCACCAAATTTAAGCCACCATATGACATGTAAATCGCATCTTTGAGGAACAATTCCACTAAATCAAACACCAAGGCCATAAAAAATCAATAAAAATATCCATGAATTCCTTTTTCTGCAAAAATTTCTCACCTGAGCTCCATCTCATCAACCTTTTTCTTCCTTGCTCCCTTGCTGCTACTGCACTCCCTCCTCCACTCATCCACGTTGGCCTCGAACCCCTCCCCATCAAAATCGTGAACTAGCTCCAAGATGTGTGTGTTCCTCTCCTTGGGATTGTCCCTAACCCTAAAAAGATCGCGTCTTTGCTTCAGAACCATTTCCTCAAACTTATCAGGCAGCCCCAACTCCCTCCAAATCCTAAACACCGCCCTCATTGGCACTGCCCTCGACCTCGACATCATCAAGATTCTCACAAGCCGATCAACCGTTTGATGGACCACGTCGTTAGCAGCACTAGATTCTTGGACCTTGATTTGGGACGCGGCTTCTGTCAGGGTGATGATTGGATGGAGGGTGGCGGGGTCGGGGGAGAGAGTGAAGAGGTGGGGGAAGGAGCGGATGAAGTGTGGGGCACCCTTGTTGAGGTTGAAGCGTTGGTGAAAGAGTGGATGTGAGATGTGGGAGAGGGGTAGGTCGTGGGAGGGGGATGAAACGATTAGGTCGATGATGGGAATGGATCGGAGGTAGTGCTTGTAGATTGACATCAACTTCTCAAAGGTGGGGTCCACATGGCGGCGGGAGGAGAGTGAGCGGAGTCGGGACATTACAATTGACGATGATGTCAGCGATGCGCTGTGACGTGTATTTTTTTTAACCTGGGTGAAAATAAAGATGATACCAAGAGTTATTTTTTAAAAAAATATACCAAAGCAAAAAAAATTAAATGCTAAGAGTGCTTTGATTAATATGACGTGTATATAAATGTTGATTTTGCGTGAGGATTCACAATATTGTTCAAATATGATATCATGTGTTTTCTTTTCCAATAACTTGATTGTTTTCATCATCAATACTACATAGTAGATGTATCTATAATCAATTGTTGCACAGATTTCTTAGGTTATTGGTCTTTTCATTTTTCCATTCAGGCATATCGGAGTTTAGGTTAATTAAGGTGTCTTATTACTCAATCGATTTAACATTGTCATAGAAAACATGATCAGACACACACAAGCCTACATCTAGAAAAGAGACCTGAGTGTCCTAGTTCAAGTCTTTCATCTATTCCAAATTGAATTTAAAAACAGGTTGACAAAGGGATTTCAGATACTCAAAAAAGTGCCCTCTAGTTAACAATGCGCTTACAATTTTTAAGAAGTGATTAAGAGCAAACGTAAATAGAGCTTGAAAGCTAAAAAGCCACTAGGTTCTATCAAATAACAACATGCACTCAAATAACCATTCAAGTTATAGATACCGAAAAAAAGATGGAATTTCAACAAACCAAAAGATAACAACAAACTGGTCTCAAGATCTGATTCAAGGTATCAGACTACAAAATTCGGATATGTAATCCATAATTTTAGACAATTGAAGGTAGAAGGGTAAACAGAGTACTTGCTTCTGCATTTTTTTTTGGATAGGCACCGTCAGTCACCATGTTTATTTATCAGTGGCAAACACTTCATATAGATTCGGGAAAGAATCTGAACAAAGCATCCAACCATGCATTGATGAAAGGCTCCGTCGTTCACAATTCGCATAATGGCAGTTGAATTTCAAACCCAGTTGGCTATCTTTGCTAGATAACATGTTCTTTTGTTTGATTAAAACCTTAAATCTTTAGCTTCTGAATTGCCTACAGCAGCTATGTTTAGGGGATGCAGTTTAGAGGCCAGAAGGCAACACTCTTCTGGGAATTTCAACAAACACTAGATATGCGACACACAAAGAGCCGAAATGCAATACATCAAGAGAGGTAGATTGATCATGTCCAATTTTAACAAGATTTTACGACACAAGAGAGAGCATTTTTCTAAATTAAACAAACTTCAATATTTCAAACAGGAGAACATGGATCGAATGTCCCGCACCTGCCGTCGCAGAAGGAAGCCTCGTGCAGAGAAGCTGATTGCTCGATGTTTTTGGCGCTGCTTCGTCTCCGTCGTATGTCTCCGGCCGGCTCGACAGATGGCAGGATGACGGGGTTGATGCAACTGAAGTGAATTTCCTTCCTATTACCAACCCAGCAGAGGATTAGGGTTAAACCGAATAGGGTAAAAGAGAGAATATGTTAGGACACTTCTGTTCTTCGTTAGTGGTGATTGTTTTCAAACACCCTTGTGTCATAAGCCAATAAGATAAATAACCCCTGTTATTTTCTTAGATTCACTTTGGAAGCACATCTAGGAATTTACCTGGGGCTGGGGCTGTGAATTTTTCCTGGTTATCCCGTCCCAATCCAGTCGCGACCCGATCCGGATTGATAATTTGATGTTCGTTCCTTGTAGATTCTTTCCCCCCTTGTGTGCGGATCAAACAAGCAATTTGGTCTGTGCGCATAGCAACTCCCGTTGATATTAATCTCATGTCCTAAAACATTTACATTGGTATCACAAAAATTCAAAATATTTTACTATGATTTTGCCTTTCCTCCTGCAGCTAAAGGTTTAATAGTTTTAGATACGTTCTTTTGTAATCATCATACCGGACATGTAAAACACTTAATTTTGTAATCCTGAGGTGAGCCCAAGTTGCAATCCTGAGGTAGAGTGAGTGGGCTAAGATGACCATCCTCAGCCCAATACGAATGCGAGTGCGGCTAAATGGAATAGATGTAGAGAGGGTCATTAGAAACCCCAAGGAACGATATCGAACGATTCGCGTGGGCGCAGCAAATAGCAGCGAGGCCTGCGACGTTGATTCGATCCAATGGGGTCGGCAACGTGCTGTTAACCTAGACAATGCTAAGCGTGCCTCGGCATATTATTTTTCGAGGATGACGCGGAAATGCATGATACATGCAAGTCATATTTATGGGGAGTGTGCTAACCACAACACTTTCGTTTGTCCTCTCGGAGGGGGGAGGATAAATACCGCTAGGCCAATTGACTCGCAAAGCATCTTTCGGTTGTCACGGCTGTGTATTTTGCCCGTTAATTCCCAGTTAGATGGCGTCTCCTAGGTTAGAGGAGTCAATGGGAAGCGAAACCAACAATGGTGGAACGCCGTCTAGAATGTATTTAGGACGTAATGCATGTTGTGCTTTGTTCCACAGGTACAATGTCTGCAGAAAACCTTGCAGTTCCAAAGGTGGTGGCTTGGATTCTGATTACAAGCTACAAGGTGTTTTAAAAAAAATTGAATAACTTTATAGGAGCAGACAACTTTCAGAAGTTGGCTCACTCCTAAAAAAAATAACTACCGAAAGAAGAAGCAAGGGTACTAGCAAGGTTGGATGTGAAGCAGATGTACAATGGGATGTTTTGGGCATTCCTTGAAGAGAGGTAAGGTCGATCGAGGCTTGATGAATGATGGATTGGGTGGACAATGTGACGTGTCTGGAATCTAAAGTCCGCCGTCATTCATCACCGTTTCAATCTACGAGCAAGAATAATTTAAATGAACATGTACAATACAATCCAGCAAATAAAAACTGATTCAATTTATAGTTTCACAAGTAATCAACAAAATTTAATTTGTATAAACCTAAAGAAACAACGCATTGCTTTCCTCAGGTATGATTTGGTTTGCAAGTGTAATGCCACTCCACCTATGGATCGTGAAGACCCCCAGCTGCATAAAATGAACAGACGCTACTGAGAACTAAAGATTATTATTCTGGACTGCAATCTTTTTACTGAATTTCAAAGCCGGTAGCTGTGTTGCGGTACATTTCAAGCTGCCCTTGGAGAATCCGCCTTCATGTATATCCTGCAAGACAAACATCAAGACACCAAACCAATTAGAGCAAGACGGATCAGCCAAAGATTTCTTTTCTTAATAATCAAGGTATTTTGATCTACTGTAATTAGTTCCACTAGCTTTCTTTTGGAAAATAAATTCAGTACAATGGGGAATTAGTACAATACAGAGAATGAAAAAAAACACATTTCCATCAGTCAGGAAAACAATAACCTACAAGGGCAAAACATAGAGGAAAAAAAATTATGTACGTAAGGATTGGTAGCACGAAGGAATGTGAGTAAGACCGATTGCTATTCTGGACTAGCAATTCGAATTTGAATAAAATGCAAACAAAACAAAACGATGAGCATGAAATGAAAACGCATGTAACAATGTGTTTCAGCTAATTGCCACTGCCCTTCCATATATCACAAAGGGGTCAAGATAATTACTAACAAACAGGGCACGAAACAGCATGAATATGAACGAAGCAAAAGGCAGCAACAAGTACCATATGTATCTTAAACAAGCAAGATATAACAGAATGCGAACGTCACATTACAAAGAAAACACCTACAACCAACTGCGCCATACATCACACACAAGTTATAGAACCACTGGAAGTAAGCACTACAACATACAGCAAGTACCTATAGCTAAAGACGTGACAATGTCAGAGAAGCAAGCCCAATGAGTTCCCTTGATCGGTTTCCCTATGTCTCCAGTAGAAATGAAAACTGCAATACTCAATCAAGTCTTTTCACTAAAAGAAGACCAAAAGAAAGAACCTATATAGATTCATCTATGTTAAAGGTAAATAACAGAGAGCAATACATAATGCACATCCCTTCTCCAAATTTGGTGGCTCTTGTGCCCGCTGAAGAACACAAGGGAAGGATCTTTGTATGTCATTCACTAAGGGATGCACATCAAGAATGCCAGTACCAACAGTTTTATGGCTTCATTGTAGAGCAAGCTTTGAGGAGAGTAAATCACCTTTCCCGGGCAGAAGCATCATCATACACATTGTTTGGTGCATGTGATAATAGTCAGCATGAAGAGGCATTCAAATATATGCAATTGCTTCATTTAATATTGAAAAGGGATCCCAGGTAGGAGTAAACATATTATTCAGATTAAGAATAATCATAATGACGGACGAAAATTTTTTAGTCAATGCCTAAATGACGGATGAAATAATAACTGATTAAGAATAGCATCCATTGGCTTAGTGGTATTCGCCCTCCCTCCCTTCTAAGAGGTCGAGGGTTCGAGGGTTCGATTCCTGCTTTTCGATGAATCAAAAAAAGAAGCCAATAAACAATAGCAGAACAAGGAGGTCATTCCCAAGTTGACTGCTTACAAAGCCTACTCAATCTACCCAATTTTACTTGTTGATAGACAAATATTTACGGGGGAACATGACTAAGCTAAAGCTAATTAAGGGGTATATGTATCAGCTGTTTACAAGAGTCTCTCCAACTTTAATTAGGTTTGTACCATAAAGTCCGCATTGTTGTTGTGTTGCCAATTGGAGCATGGATACGACGCGTATTTATCTAGATGAATGGGGACAAAAGCATGGGTGGTAAAACAGCTTCAGATCAGCATGTCAAGTCCAACCCAAATGTAGCGGTGAGAGACCAGGGATCCACTCACTACTCAAGGTGTTCACTGGGTCAGTTTTATACCCGAAACCACCTGGAAACATGTTTCCAAGAGAGGAAAGCTGCCCTATCTTGGACATGCGCGTTTTGTTTTTCTTTGAAACCCCACAGAAAGAAACCAAACCTGCCTAACCCCCGAAACATAGGTGTACATACATATTAACACACACGGTTTGTGTATATATAATGCATACAGAGATTAATGGGTTTCAGAAGGCAATTACCTACCTGCACGTGATATGACAACATATTAGTGGGTGGAGCAAAAGGAAACACGTGTGTTGTTTATTACTTCAATTTTGTTTTACCCAAAAGAGACTGACACATCAGCTTTGTGATGTGATTATTACCTATAGGCAGAGGAACATGGGGCTGATTCGTAATTTCTGGATGTTTTATGCAGTTTTGAGTGTTTGGGGGCTTTTGTGTAAAAGGGCTAATTTTGGGGTTTATAGCCATGGCCGGCCCTAGGGGTTCTTTTCATGCTTATTTTTGAGATTGAAAACCCTAAGACCAAGGTGTCTTCTTTGAAGGATTAGACTTTTTTCTCGAATAGAAAGTGAGAAGATCTCCCCCTCTCGAATCGGGGCTATCTTTGTTATTTTCAGATCTAAAGCAATACAAAAATTCCTCTTTTCTTGTTCTTTCTTCCTTAAATCCCTATTTTCCACACAAATCAGCCCTAGAATCCACCACCTTGTTGCCACTTGGTACCCCATTAATCGCATGCATATATTAAGTGATATTCATAAATATATAAAGTTGGTCCATGTATAACATTTGTTAGATGTTCACTTTATCAAACAAATGAAAAAGATACTGAAGTGGTAGTATCTATAGAAGGAATGAGGCCACGAACGTAGATGAATATAGCTAATATGCTTGAAACACATTTTGGCTAAAAAAGATTAATCCTATGTGAGGCTTAAGCCCAAACAGATGAAATAATATATCCATCTATTATTCTAGTCAATGTGGAACAAACCCCACTCTCCAATTTTATGAAATGCTACTACTAACTACTTGGAAGGATATAAGAAATCAAGCATAACAAATCTACACTTTGACTTGTAACCAATAAGGCCTAAACATTGTATAGTGATAATGTATTACCAAAACTTGACAAATAAAATCACATGACCCATCACGTAATGAACCAGGCCTCATCAATAGTTAAAGTACGACAAATGAACTTTGCAAATGACCATGACACGCCATGTGACGAATCACATCCAGAGCCAAAAAGTGACGACATGTGCAACGAATGGGTAGGTTGGGTATAAAACACCACTTCATGCCCAAATAAGCATGCGTGAATGTAAATGATATGAAATTCTAGTGATTAGATGGGTAAAAGGATGATTTTTAAAGATTTGAAGTGGAATACAAGATAAATGGCCTCGATTAAAGAGAAACATCACTCTCCTATCCTAGATTCAAGATGAGGGGGCTAACTCTCCCAAGATCTAAACTATTCTTTACTCCTAACTCTACTCACTATTCATCTTCAATTCGTTTCACCCAAATTACACTTAGGGGTGGCAATTCGGGCTAGGCCGGTCTTATCGGGCCGGGCCGGGCCGGGCCGGTTTTCTTAAAGGACTGTGCCGGCCCGGCCTGGTAAGACTTCGGGCCATTCCGGTGTGGCTTGGGTACGGTCCGATAAAAATTCCGGTTTTCTTAGAGGAGTTATTACGAATGATTCCTCTAAGCTATTACAGTGTATATTGCATTAGCATTTATTTTTTCCTTATTACAATTAGTTTGTGGCATTTGAGGCTCACTGTTAGATCTAAAGTTACGTTATTGTTTAATTTAATAAAAAATTGTCATCAATTTCTTTTAGTTAACTAGTTGATTTTACTTTCTGAACAAGTAAAAACTGGAGCTTTGAGGATATTAAAAACATAAAGTTACTATTATCATCATCATCATCTATTCTTAGATGTCTTCCATGTATGTATATACATACATATAATATGTGTTGACCCTAAGGTACCAACAAGTTACTATTATTATTATCTAATCTTACATGTCTTCCATGTATTTATATACATACATATAATATACGTTGTGTCCCAAGGTACCATGGCCCTGAATATCAGCCTGATTAAGGGTATCTCTTTTCTATTGTGTACCCGCAAGTTAAAAAAACTGTGTATCCCAAAGGTAAATAACCCGGACCCGGTACCGATACCATGAACCAAAGCATGCCATAAATGCGGCAAACTGGATACAAAACACCCATGCTTTAGTACCTAATGGATGCCTAAGCTGAAAGGCCACATCTCAACATTTAATAAGACCAAAGCACCATTGATTAGGCCTAAGCTGACAAGCTACTTGGTGCAAATGAAGCAAACAGTGCTAGCAGAATTAGCAATGAGAGAAAAGTCCACTTCAACCTCTTCTCTTTTTCTTCATTTCCCTTGTCATCGTCTATACCTTTGTCACCTTGGTGATAACCAAGAGGTTGGGTGCCAGGTGGTCACCTGACATCCTCTGCGGTGGACAATGCTCCGGTTTTGTCATTTAAAACTATGCAAATATCACAAACAAAAGAGAGCACAGTTTACTCCTAAAAGTTAAGACTCCATCAGAAGTTTTACTTATCTCTGTGTTATCCTATTATTAGATGAGAAACCTCAAAAAGAATAAATCACTGCAAAAAAATTGCTCTGCAATAAACTTCTATGTGATAATATACAAATTCATAAAAGAAGATGATAGGATTTTCCTAGAATTTTGACGTAGAAAATTAGGATTTTGGGTGGAAAGGAGGGATCTTTAGAAGAAAGGGGGATTTTTAGGGTTTAAAGAGATGAATTTGGAAAAAATGTTGGATTTTTATTAAAATATACTGAAAATAAAGGAGATACAAAGATAGGTTGCGTTTTTCGAAAGGAACGTGCTCTCCCTTGGCCACGTTCGAGAGGTGGACCGCTCTCCCAAGCTCATATTCAAGGCGGAACCGCAACCTCCCACAAAAGAAACTCGTTTTCTCATGATTCATCACCATAGAATCCCTAATCCCACTAGCCACATATAAATAAAAAATTACAAAAAAACTCCCTATAAAATGAAAATTACTAAAATACCCTTAAAACTCTCAAATTTTCCAGGTCTGACCTTTTGTTCAGGAATGTGTTCTCATCATTACTTTGCCCCCGAAAATAAACCTTGTCCTCAAGGTTGTACATGTAGTATATGTGACATCTGTTTCAAGTAGGTTGCATGCCTCCTCAGGATCAAAAGGATAGAATTGGTCTCATATACCTTTGTCATGGCTCCCAAAAAGGCCACTGCCTTCCTGGGACTTATCTAGGTCTCGCCAAAATGTTGTGCACCTCCGTCGCTGTCGTAAGTCTATCCAAAGTCTCCACCGCCCACCATTAAGCCCAGAAGGAAGCTACAAAAGTCATCAAGCTCATCGAAAAGTCTTACATGCCCAAAATACAAACACTCAACCTCAGGGAGTTGTCCGACTGAAAACCATGGGCTATGGAGCTCCATAGAAACGTCAACGGGCTATGGTGGGCCCCGAGGAGCGTCATCGGGCTATGGTGTGCCCAGCACAACTGTGCGCAGGCCCTAACAGGCATGCTTACCTGCCTAGAAGTTCAGGCAGCCATCCCAAGGGCCAACGAACCCCTAAAGCCTGTCATCTTCATCCTTCTCGTCCTGATCCGCGTCGGACTCGGAGTCGTCATTCGAACTCGGAGTCGTCATTCAGATTTAAAGCTGGATCATCTTTTGGAAGGACATTCTCAAAAGGGTGATTTTGCCCTTGCCGCTTTTCAAAATTGCAGCCTTTTGTCCTATATTTGGATTGTCACCAAAATATGAACTTTTCGCCTCTATCAGATCTGAAAACTCTCGAGTTAGTGTAATGTTTACATAGCTTGTATAATGGCATCAAACGTTTTGTCCGACGCCTTGGATCTTTCTTCGATCGATGCCATCGATACCTTAAGTTTCTCCAAAGATTTCCTCAATCCTTCAATCTTGTCGTCGTATTTTTCCTCAAAATCTTCGAACTTTTCCTACGATCTTATCGCCGCCATGGATCGTACCGCTCTAATACCACTTGATAGGATTTTTCTAGAGTTTTGCTGTAGAAAGTGTAGGGTTTGGGTGAAAAGTTGGGATGTTTAGAAGAAATGAGGGATTTTTAGAGTTTAAAGAGAGGAATTTGGGGGAAATATGGGATTTTTATTAATATAAATTGAAAATAAAGGGGGATACAAAGATAGGTTGAGTTCTTTCGAAAGGAACTCACACTCCTTTGGCCACGTTCAAGAGGTTGACCGCTCTCCCAAGCTCCAATTTGAGGCGGAGCCGCAACATCTCACAAAAGAAACTCTTTTTCTTAGGATTCGACTCCATAAAATAACTAATCCCCCTTAGCCCCATATAAATAACAAACTGAAAATACAAAATTGCATAAAAGACTCCTAAAACTGAAAATTACGAAAAAAAACCCTTAGAAAACTGAAAATTACTAAAATACCCCCAAGACTCAAAATTTCTGGCTCTGCCCTTTTCTTCGGTCTCATCAGAAGACCAGAACGGCAACTTCCACAAGCCATGTAGCAAAAAAAGTTGATATATCTGGAGTAATGCTCTCCACAACTACACTAAACAAATGTTTTTCTTCATAAATGCAGTCTCATCAGAAGACCAGAATGGCAGCTTCCACAAGCCATGTAGCAAAAAAAGTTGATATATCTGGAGTTATGCTCTGCACAACTTAACTCAGCAAATGTGTAGCTGTATTCTCACCGTCAACTGCCAAAAAGCTTGGGAACTTACCTTCATCTTCACAAATGTAACTTCAGTGAAGCAACGAGTTAACAGTGCATCTATTTCACGGCATGTTTCCTTAAAATGGGGTCATCCATAAATAAACTCTGTCAAGAAAGCCAACAAAATAATTTGCCAACATCTATGCTGAGCCATCAATTCAACTTTAAACTTCTATGAATTGGTGTAAAATCTCGAGCAAGGTAACCGAACAAAAGGGTCAATATCACAGGACACTGACACCTGGTTCTCATTGGCAAGTAGGAGTACCTATATTTGTGTTTTTTTTGTTATCAGGAAAGTATTTAGATAAAATGATAAAATTTTGTTATGATGTATATGCAGAACCATGTACCTATCAAAATCACGAAACAAGGAAAGATGACAAAATGAATAAAATTTTCAAATATATTAAAGAACATGAATCCAAGAGTATTCGTTTCATTACTTTACAAAAGGAAATCGTTTTAGATGAATTGAACAGATGAATTGAACACGTATAAGTGAAATAGATGGCTACGCTGGTTAGTAGGAGAAACAAGACTGTAGCCAAAGGTGATCTTAGAATAGAAGAAAGGGGAATCAAAGAGACTTGAAAGTTGGCCAACTTAACAGCTATGAAACAGACAAAAGGATCCAACCTAAAATTATACAAAGACTACTTTATCACAATACTGTGAAAGCGAATACAAAACAATGTATACATCAATTTATAATAGCTTATCTATGTCCAATATGATTTTGCAAAAACTCTCACAAGGCACTCGATTCTTTACGTTATTCAAGTGCCAATCTCTTTGAAAACAAGAATTTAACTATATGTGGTCCGCTTAAGTTACTTGAGTTGTAGAACTCTACCTGATTAGCATACATTGATTGACTCTAAATACTGCAACGGTTCTAACCATATACCGAATATCATTATCAGATATTTTTTGAAGTAACTTAATTATGTTGATTGAAATTTTAAAGGTATGGCTAGCTCCAAGCTGTCTTGATATAGTTATATTATCCAGCAGATTTCACCATGAAGAACCCTTTTAGAAAATAAAAATAGAGATAATATGGTTAGAACCGGTTTAACTTGAATAACAAGTTTTATTTTCAAATTATGTATTTTACCGTTTTTGCTTTCACTACAAGATCATTCTTTCTACAGCAAAATGATAGGAACCAACCGAATGACCAACATTTGGGTGACAGATGAACGAATTAGTTAAAGATCTTGTTAAAGATATACAAACGATGGTTTTAAGTGGAGGTTACAAATTATATACAGCGCAAGGCACAATTCGACTATGCATTGTGCTCACAAAATAGCATTACCTATCACAATCATAAGTTGCAGTTTTACTTAGAGGATTCATCGTAGATGATTGGATTGCAAATAAATGGAAAAATAGTTTCAAGCAGACTTGGAGTCATCAAAATTTGTACGATCAACAATATCAAAGCCTTTTTCCATCAAAATTGGGTCAGATATGTAGCATCGCTCCATGAAGGATTTGACAATGGCTATGATCACTTGCCGAGCTAACCACAATCCTCTAATAAATAGTGTCAGCTCCTTGGCAAAGAAACTATAAACAAGAGGGAGTCTTGCCATAATTGTAAACGACCACTTGACAGCCTTCAATTTCTCCTAAAGCTGAGAAAACATTTGTAAGGTGGCCAAAATGGTAAATTTGATAAAATGAACCGCATTCGACTTTGTGGCACACATTAAGCCAAGAGTCAAATAAAATGCATTAGAATTTGAGGAAGATACTTAACAATGCATGAGTTAGGATTTGAAGAATAATAAACATTGAGGTAGATGTCATAGTTGTCTTGAGAACAAAGACAAAAAATGGTTCTGAAATCAAACTTAAACTTAAACTTTTATTGTGTACCTTATACTTATAGGCTTTCAAGTTCCTCCAACAATGTAAAGAACCTGTTTGCCATATTCTTTCCTTGAAACCCCCCCAAGAAAGAGACTTAGCCAAATAATAGCGAGTTGTTCCAGCAACTCCATGCAGTACAAAAGTAAAGAGAACATTGTCAAAAATTTAATGAGCTGCCCTACCCTCCTAATGTGCGTATGAAATTCTCAATGGTATTTAAATGCACATTTTGCCAAAACATTTCCATAAATTAGTGGGTTTAGTATCAATTAGGGTCTAAGTAGAACAGATTGTGGTGGTAGACAGTTGATGGGATAACGGATTGTGAGCAAATCGAGGTCAATGTAGTTGATGATTTAGGGCCTAAGTAGAACAGATTGTGGTGGTAGACAGTTGATGGGATAACGGATTGTGGGTAAATCGAGGTCAATGAAGTTGATGATTTAATAGATTATCATTGTGGGGAATCAAGGCAAGTGGAGTTGATGATTTACAATCTTATCAGAATGGTTGGAGTTATTTAGGACAATGGATGGTGGGTTAAAACTCAAAAGTGCAGAACTATTGCTAGTACTAACTAGTAACAATATAATGGAAGTTACTAATATGTACAGAAGCCTTCATTGATAAGTATCCTCTCCAAATTGAACTGTCTTTAGACTAATTATGCATGAGCCATTAATCATGTGTTCTCAACATTATTGTGTTATTCGATTGAATATAGCTGACAACCATCTCCATTCGTCCTCCAAATATACCGGAACCATACGGATTGAAAATGAACCCTATACAGAAACATTCGTCATTCACAATTGCACAACCAACATCAAGTTATCAACAAACTTTTCATCAGATTCAACTAGAAAGCATGACTTTAAAGTCAAGAAACTTGTCTAGACACAGATACCAGGCCAAGGTAGAACAGACAGATTTATATTTCATGAGGGTGAGTATTTCTCCCATCAGATAGAAAAAGAATTTTATTGCTTTTACTTCATGAGGGTGAGTATTTCTCCCATCAGATTTATATTGATAACATATTTGTAGAGTATTATAAGGGGGATTATGGGCGCGCACGTCTCATGGGTGTGCACTGGATTGTAGCATCTTATATCATGAACATGTCATTGGTGTGTGAAATAATATTGATTTTATCTTTTACAGACGTTAAGAGTGTTATTATTAATATGAATTGTGATAAATCATTTGGACCTGTTAGCTTGTTTACTTTTGAAGAATTTGAGCAATGGTGAATGAGAATGTTATTTGCCTTGTTTGATGAATTCTATCATGACAGCTTGGATAGTTCTAGATTGAAGCTTGAACTATGCTTTTGTGGTGCTTATTCCAAAATGCCTTGGTGCAAATAAAGTTATACTTCAATAAGTTTGATCGATGTAGTTTATAAAATTATTACAAAAATTCTCACCAACAGATGTAACCCTTGGATCAGGTGATAGACCATGTTCAGAATTATTACAGAAAATTTTATTTTGGATGGCGTTGTTGCAGCTCATGAGCTTATTTCCAATTGGTTCATACACAAATTTAAGGATGGCATATTGCTTAAATTAGACTTTGTTAAAGCCTATAACATGCCAGATTGGACCTTTTTTATGTAGTTCTTAAAACCAGACATTTTAATGGAAAGTAAATTGGGTGGTGTTACAACCTAAAGATCGTGATAGCCCGACTTCTTGACCTGGACTGCTGGCAATCGGCAGCGCGCCCCGCCATCCTCAAGACAGTACTACGGATTGACGAATGTTACGACCTAAAGATTGTGGGAGTCCGACTTCTCTCCCAGAACCACTAATATACCTCGCGGACCCGTCCGTCCCGAACGGGCGGCCGAACCGACGTAAGGGCGCCCCTCGGCCGAACTTCAGAGGCCGGTAGGGCGTCAGCCGACCCGAAAGTCCGAGACTACGGGGGATGGGTGCACCTCGCCTTGCCCTCCCGACAGAGGCGCTTAACCGCTCTCGCTCGGTCCGCCAGGAGCAATGCGCTCGAGGCACGCCCGGACAGTGCAGCCTTGGATGTTGACAGAGGCACACCCGTTCCCCCCACTGGCGACCTAGGATCCACACCCAAAAATGTGTGGCCGGGCCGCACATCCGCTGCCCAGGTCGGCCCAGAGGATCGTCAGGGGGCCCTACCACTGGGAGGCGCTCTGCCTGACCCTTGGCTCATCGGACACGACAAACAACCTAGTGTAAGGACACGACTGACACTAGCGCCACCCGACCATCTGACAAAGCACCCCCTGGCCGCTGCGCCTCCTGACACTTAATGCTTTCGGCCCTGACACCCTGACAAAAGTGTCCCTGGCCGTTGCGACATCTGACAAAAGCGAGGCTGACACTCCTGTTCCTGACATCCTCATCCGAAGCCTCCGCTGACAGACGGGCCAGCTCAGCACATCGAGTCAGCATGCCAGATCAGCCCCACCTAATCATCTCCCATCAGGTATAAATACCCCCACTACTTACGGTGTGGAGGGGGGCAAATTCTCTCTCTCAATCCATTATTCACACACAAGAGCAAAGGTCGTCCACATCTTTGTTCTCCCACTTATAGCTCGCCACGTACGGTCGACACACCCTCAGTCCGACCGACGTGCCTAGCCCCCGTTTTAAATCCTATTACTGACTTAGGCATCGGAGGGGCTAAGGGTTGGACCCCAACCCTGCCCTTCTGACGGGTTGCTCGTGGTGCAGGAAAGCTCGCCCCTTGGTCGACGTCAGCCTTTGGCTCCCGCCACCCGATCTTCTTCCGCCTTGTCCGGTGAGATTTGACTCCGTGGTCACCCCCGGCGGCAAGTCTAGCCTCTTCACCCCACTAATCACTTGTTAAATAGCTCACCTAAACCCTCGTATCAACATAACCACCGTGCCATTGGTTTCACTCAATACAAATTCATTGTACGTGAGTTCCACCTCGTAACAGGTGGAATAGACTATTTGTATAGAGAAATTTTTTAATTGTTGATTAATGGAGTGCTAGTTAAGGACTTATCTAGAAGAGGTGTAAGATAATGTGATCACCTTTCCCACTTCACTTTGTGTTGACTACAGATGCTTTTACTCGTATGCTTTCTTTAGCCTCTTCAAATGGCAGCATTTCTGGTTGGGCCTACTGGATTTTCTGAAAAAGATCTTCGCATCCAGTATGCTGAGTATGCTGCTGATACACTGATATTCTGTAAGCATGGGGATGAAGAACTTAATTTGAAGTTGCTTCTTACTGGATTTGAATTAGCTTCTAGTTTAAGGATTAATTTTCATTAAAGCTTTATTATTTAATTGGGATATGATCCTAACAAACAAAATTTGGTGACGGCTAGACTGTACTGTCAGAGTGGTTAACACCTTATTATTTACTTGGGTATTCCTTTGAGACACAACACCTTACTAAGAGATGATTGGCAGTCTTTTTTAAATAAGATTGAGAAAAGACTCACTGGGTGGAAGGATGCTTCTTTGTTTAGAGGTGGGAGGCTAGTACTTGCCAATGTTGTTCTTTCATCTATGCCTTTATCCACGGTCTTTTCATGCTCTGCTAGCTTGGGTTGTTAAGAGAATTGATAAAGTAAGACGGAATTTCTTTTGGATAGGGACTATTGAGACTTCAAGTTATGGTAACTTGGTGCAGTAGAAACTTGTTTGCAATCGTAAGAAACAAGGAGGATGAGGAATTCTGGACTTTTAAGATTCTAATAAAGCTTTACTTGGAAGATGTTTAGCGGATTTTTCACATATCCTAATTTGCTATAGGTCCGTTAGGATAAGTCACAATATTATCAGTATGTATCAATGTTCTAAATATGATCACGTATCCACATAGGAAATTTGATATCGGATTGAGAATATTGGAGATATATCGAGGATATTGACTATATATCGGAGTATCATTTTGGATACTTAAAATGATGGCATATGTAAGCATAGATGCATCTAAGAAGATATAAACTATACTAACTAAAATAAAAGTATATTTTGGTTATGCTTCTATCGTTAAACATGAATATCGGAGATATTGACTAAATATCGAAACTCAATCAACTAAAAACCCCAAAATTGGAAGGAATAATAATAATAATAATCAAAAAAACTGAAAAAAGGAAACGAATACTTATCTTGATTGAAAACCTCTCCCTTACAACGATTAAACACCAGAAGGCGAACTACGATCGACTTTTGCCGAAAAATTTTGACTGTCGGGATGAGCGAAGCGGCGTGAGGAGCTGGCGACGATTAGGGCAAACTTGTGATTTTCTCCTGAAAACCCCCACTGGCCATATGTTTTAACTGATGGATTTGGATCGGGTCGGGTCGGGTCGGGTCCACTTTTCAGTGGACCAACCCGCTAACCAGACCTTAAAATCAATAATGAATAGCGGCCGATATTTCAAAAGAAAATATCGACTGCAATATCGGCCCAAACCAGATATATCGACGATATTTCTCCAAAGATCGGAGACCGCAATAAAACAGCCTATATCGTATCGGCCCAGTAATAATTCCAATGTTGCGGCCGATATATCGGCTATCGGACCGCCGGTATGTATATATTTGGTTTAGTAATACGAACGAGCAGTTTACTCTTATTTTTGGGGGAAATATAGTTCCTCAACTAAAACCTTTCCTTTCTAGTAATACTCTTCAGTGTGGAGATGGGTCTTAGTGTTCTTTTTGGATATATGGCGTCATATGCTGAATTTGACAGCTTTTCTTCCCACTTTGTATGATCTGTTTGTTTTTATGGGCTTTTTGTCAAAGACAACTGACTGGCGGGATGGTTATAATCTGGATTTGATTATAATCCGAAAAAGCGTCCATGAAGCTCAAGAGCTCATACCCGGATGCATTGTCAACGAGATGGTCGATCCGAGGTAACAGATAGCTATCCTTCGGGCATGCTTTGTTAAGGTTGGTGAAGTCGACACACATTGTCTATTTGTCGTTGGCTTTCTTCACCATCACCACATTGGAGATCCACTCAGGATATTGGACTTCCCGAATGAAACTAGCCGCTAGAAGTCGATGTACTTCAATATCAGCTTTCATCTTTTCCCCTCCAATGTTCCTCTTCTTTTGCTTCACGGACTTGAAAGTCGAGTCGACATTCAACTCGTGAGAGATCACCCAAGGGTCGACGCCCAACATGTCGTCTGGGGACCAGGCGAACACATCGATATTTTCCCTCAGAAGAATAATTAACGCTCCTTTAGGTCGAATGAAAGCATCGACCCAATGGAAACAGTTTTTCCTTCTCCTTCAGAGATCTGAATGCTCTCCGTCTCTTCGATTGCTAAGGGTCATCGGTCTTCATGATTACCATTTCCATCGCTATGATCATTTGAATCTTGCTTGCTCCACCTTTCTCAATGAGGTGGACAAAAGATGACATGATCGGGACTGCATCTGGTTCCATTCCTTCTTTCTAACTCCCTGCAGAGTCTGAAACTTGATCATCTGGTGGAACGTCGAGACTATCGCCTCCACTGAGTTAAGAAGCGGTCTGCCAATAATTCCGTAATAGGCGGAACTGATCATCACCACGATGAAATTGGTCAAGCGGGTGACTTGTTATGGAGACGTTTCGATGGTCACCGATAACGTTATGATGCCCGCAACTGGAGCAGAATTTCCAGTAAAACCCACAAGTGGGCCCAGACACCCCCTCAACTCGAACGAAGCTAGTCACATCTTCTCCAACAGGTGAAGAAGAGCACATTGCACAAACTTCCCATGTCAACGAGTAGTCTCTTCACCGTCACTGTGTCGATGATAGCACCGATGACGAAAACATCATCACGAGACAGTTTCAAACCCTCCAAATCTTCATCGAAAAAAGATATTGGAAGTGTCGAGTCTTTTGGACGCTTCTTTCCTACTGCGATAGTCATTAACCTCCCAGCATAAGAACTTTGAAGGGATGTTGATAACTTCGGAAGTGGTGGACCTCCCAGTATCATGTCAAGGACACCTGTACTGGGAGATGCCAAGGTGTTTTCTTTAGGTTTTGTTGAGCGGGTCGACATTGTCAGCGCAAGTGGATGACAGGGATGTCGACTCTTAACTCATTCCCACAGACGGCGCCAACTATTAACGGATGGGTTCCGCTCAACTATAGATAAGACTAATGTAGACTCCTTTATCGAGCTGGAGCCTCGTTAGCTGGTGAAGTGGGACCCTCGGTTGGAAAAACCGGGGTCGATGAAGGCTGTGCTAAGGATGGTAGGCTGGAGCTCGACCGATCTCTCAGTTGGGTGCAACGATCGTTCCACCCAGATGCTGGGTCGAGCCTCGAACTTCTTGCACCACAGATAGTCATCAAGGGTGTCGGATCTGGGTTCCGACCCAAATCCCCTCCAATGCTTAAGTTAAAACGGGACTTAAAAGAGTGTTGGGGCTGTCAAGATCGACCTACAAAGGTTCGTCTCGAGTCAGTCACCTCAAACGTTTGGAGGAAGAATTATAAGAGTGGAAGATGAATAATATATCAGAGTATCTAGTATTTCGTACCTTTGGAATCTGAACCCTTCTTCTGTTGATGTCTCACCTATTTATAGCTGATGATTTCCTTTGTTAACGTATAACTGCTCCTTATTTACTATGGCGGGATCTTCTTCGGGATTGTTGATAACGGCTGCACATTTACTCGGTCCTCATTAACCACTTCCACGTAATCAGCGGGTCCCCAATGGTCGGACGAGCTGTTTCTTTGACTCCGTAATAGCTCATCCTTGCCGATGGGCTTCTTGGGTTATTGGGCCAAGGCTTACCCGTTTTAGTGGGCTTCACCTTTTTGGTTGTGTTGTCATATTCCAGCTTCGTCAACCGAAACCATGTATCAACACTCACCGTAACTCTTCTCTTTCCCTAATTAATTTCTCCACATCTCTTTATTTAAACCATAGTCTAAATAAATTAGCCCTTACACACTCTCTCACCACTTAGATATATATATATATATATCTATCTATCTATCTCTCAAACTATCACACTTTCCATTCTTCAATCGGAGCTTCGACAGTGGCAACAGAAGCCCTAGTAAGGTGGCAAGGCTATGATTTGATGCCAATTTCTTCTTTGTCTCTTTCTCTGGTTATCAAGTGGGTTCCTAATTTATTTTTTAGCCTCAATGAATGTAGCCAATAGTTGATTTGGGGATTGCATTTCTTGGGAGTTATTTTGTTTCGATAATAGACTCAGATGAATGATTTTTGGTTATTATTGGGGCAATAAACTCTTGTTATTTTGGTTAATTTTGCATTGTCATGCTCTGATATGGATTTTGAGAGTTTGATAAGGGTCTCGATTTTACCACTTAGTGGGTCGATACCCTTGTTCTAGGTTTGCTACTCTGTTTAGGTTTCACTTTCAGTGTTAGGTTGTTCTTCCCCATTTCTACTTACTCTGTGGGTTTCTTTGGAGCTATTTTTGCCTTTGCTGCTCTTTGTAGCTCAATGTTTGCCCTGCTACCCCTTGTAGTTCATTGTTTGCCATTGCTATATCTATTTTGTTTGCTATTGGCTTGTCAGACTCAGATTAAGCCCTCTGCATGGGTTGTGGCTCCATATTTTAAGTTCTGTTCGTTGTTTGGCTTGATTTTACATATTTATGATGTTTTTCTTCATCTGTCACTATCTTATCTTGGGGTTAAAATGGATTACTTGAATAAATATGACATGTTGATGGCTTTAGCCGATCACTACTTGGATATTATAATGCTTTGGCTAATATGAAATATGTAACTTGCATATATAATTAGTCCAATCTTTTCACTTAAGGCTACACCCCAATAGATGACTTGGGCTATTATTATTGTTGGATTCTATGTTATGTTGGATGATTAATTTTGATTGGATTATGAAAATGATTATGCACTATCACTTATTATTTTGCTTGCCTACATGATAGCCTAGCTTTAAAGTGTTGTATTCATTGATGGTTCCTTTCGACATAAGCCCAGTCATAAATGAAACTAAATATAGATCATCAACCCACCCGTGGGTTATGACATCGAGACTATATGTGTTTACAATATGATATGCGAACATGTTCTTATAGCCATGGTATTAAGACTTAATCCTTACATATACACAAAACTAATCTTATTTCCTTTAATGAATTGATAATTTGTTATTTTGACCTTTAATGGTAATAAGTATGAATATCACTATATGCAAACAAGATGGTGACATGCTAAACAACGATATATGCTAGAAATGGAATCTATTTCATGTTCTTCCTAATAGTTCCTTGTACACGATCATTGTATATTCTACTATACTTGCTACATGATATTACACTATACATGCTTACTAGATCTGACACCGTAACCTTTATATGATGTTACACTTAACATTATAAGTAATCCATTGATAGATCAATGTATTCGACATTCTCAGTTGCACTTGACTACTTAACCTACTACCGTATCTGTATACTGCCCCTAATATTGAATCATTGAAATATGGCATTGCAATCATACATGGATTATGCTTTCCCTGGTTGATGTGAAAGGGAAACTCATGTTATTAAGGGTGTAGGAGTGATTGGAGTAACCCATTACTATCTCTGATTGTCTGTATCTGTTTATTGTACTTGACTGAATCGGACCTGGTTGAGCACTGTTGGATATTGGATGTTCACAATATTTGTTTTGATGATGATCAAATCATACGCTTGTGCTAACATGTGTTATGCAGAAATTGATAAAGCATATGTTGGTGGTCAAGGTTCAAGCTATTGGACTTAACATCTATGATAAAGACATGATCATTATTAGCATATCAATCAAGCTCACATTGTTATTATTATATCATTGATGTAATCTTTATTCTTTTTAGATTAAATGTAAAACCTTGATCACACACACAGTTTTCAAGACTTAGAAAACCCACAACCTTTAACTTGAATCATATATTATCTTGATTCTAAGTTATACCTTTAATCATTAGTATCTATTAGTCGACCAATAAACACCGCTAGTTGACTAATACATATATGTTCTTTGATATTCAAAACATACATTAATTAGTTGACTAACCATCGTTGCAATCGACTAATACAGCCTAACAATTTTTTTATTTTTAACGTTAGTTAACTAACCAAGACACTAGTCGACTAATATAGACTAGTGAATTTTTAACTTTAAATTGCTAGTCGACCAATCAATTGATTAATTGAGTCACACAAACTGTTATTTCTTGGACTGCTTTTGTTAGTCGACCACCAGACTTTTTGATCGACTAACACAAACTTGATTTTTCTCAAATGTCAATCACTAGTCGATTAATGCAAGCACTAGTCGATTAATGCGGACCTATAATGTCTCATTGTTTTAAACTGTGAATCAACCAATGAAGTCGTTAGTTGACTAATCAAGTTGTTTGTCGTATGGTGCATGTTAATGTCATATCCGTTATGGAAGCTACATCAGATTTTTCAAACTTTTGAACATTAAACCCTATCTCTATTTATATGGAATCACCCAACTTTTGTTTGGAACACTTGGACATTTGTAAACTTTTTTCATTCTTTGATCCTTTAAGCCAAGAACTAGAAAAAGTTTGTCCTATTTTTCTGTTCATCTCAGTTCTATATTCATGAACATAAATCCACTCCTAGCTTCATTTAATGCACATGCCTGTTGAATCAAGGTTTTAGTAGATCATGTACATTTAATTTACTACAAGTCATCCTCAGGGTGTTAATGTTGGAGAAGTTGATCTTAGATGTTGAGAGTGATTGCTATCAAGGTGTTAAGATTGGTTGTATAATTAGCAATGGTCGGTTGTCAAGTTGCATGATTCGCTCTTGGGTTTGTAAGAGGAAGATGGTTGAAGATTTCAAGCGTAAAGGCTTGGGGATAAAGACCAAACCACAATATATCTTTGTATTTGTGATTGATCATTGTCAGGTTTATTTTTCTTGTCAGGTTTATTTTTCTTTTTTCGCTTTAGTAACACTTTCAATTTCCGCTACGTACATTATTAGTGCAAATCTGGTTGATTTTATCTTATGACTAATCATTATTGTTTAATCGGTAAGAGATCATCTATATGAATTCGATAATTGGTACCAGAGCAAATGGTAAATGATGTCAACTAGAATCAACAGATCGTCGTAATATTCCGAAAGTCATTCCACAACAAGACCTCTTTTGTTCAACATATCGAATTATAGTTATTAAAGGAGGATGAGGATGAGATATCTTCAGTTAATCAACTACTAATTAGGGAACATCATGGAGATAGCTTACAACAAGCTAAACCACATACTCTTAATGGAAAAATGAAGAGAATGTGTTTGTGACACTTGAGTCCAAGGCAATGAATGTCTTATTCTATGATATGGATAATAATGAGTTCAACCGAGTATCCACTTTTACATTAATATATCAAATATAGCACATAATCGAGGTAACCCATAACGGAACAAATAAAGCAATTTAAAATTTCTGTTCTTATCCACATGCTCAAATTATTGAAGATTAAGCACAAGGAGACCACTTCCAAGACATACACACATTTCACCGATCTAACCAATTCCCCGATCACTTTAGGAAAGAGTTATACTAAGTCCAAATGGCCAACAAGATACTTCCTGTCCTTTCTCCACAATGAGAGAAAATTATGACGGAAACAAATAAACTCTCGACACTTACCATGGAGGACATAATTGGAAATTTAATGACCTTGTCCTTACTCCAGAATGAGAGAAGAATATGACGGTAATTGAAAAAACAAATAACGTCTTGACACTTACCATGGAGGACAAATAATTGGAAATTTAATGACCTACGAAGTTCAACCCGAAGATTGGAGATAAGAGGTAGTTCTAAAGAACAACTCCCTTACAATCAACGCATCTTCTGGCATTAAATATTTGGGTGAAGAAGAAGAATAATATATGGATATCCTTACTAGGAAATTAAGAAAGTAACTCAAAGGTAAATGTGTTTCAAATAAGTTTAAAACAAATGATTTACCTTTATGTTATCATTTTAACAAGTCATACATGAAGAAGGATTGCCCATCGCTGAAGATGTAAAGTCAAATGTGAATAACTTCAATAAACTTCAAAAGTGGAAGAAGACCTGCAAGATGAATTGAACGGCTCTTCATGAGGGGGAAAATGTGCTGTGGCTAATAAATATGCGGCCGCAAAGAGGTGTGATGGTATGCCGAAGGCAAAGAAAATGTTGGAGAGGGAACAGCTTGGCTGAGTTGCAGTCTGTTGCTAAATAAATTTACAGATAGAGGAGATGAATTGAACGGCACATTTGTGTTCGCATATCAGCATTAAGGTTGCAGAGTCTGTTTGAGGAAGCAGAAGCATAACTGCAGCTACAGAGCCTTCTATTGTTTGTAAATTGTTGTTTCTGGGTTTTGTAAAGACATTCTCTGGCAAAATAGAGTATCGATAAATTTTTTCTGGCCGTTGTTCTTTGAAATGCACGCTGCTTCTAGTAATTGCATCTTCATATCTAAAATCCTTGGTGGATCAAAGCAAAGCAAAGATTTCTCCATGGCTAGTAGTGTGAAGGCAAGATCGTAATTAGAATGCCAACCCTATACATCTATATCCGATAAACTCCATACACGCAACATTTTTCTCATGTTTACCACTCTCATTCTTAAGTTGCAGAGGCATCATCTGTAACCGTTGCTCCTCTTTGTTGCATCAACAGAAGCTTGAGAGGTTTCCTCCCTGCAGTGAACTTATTTTGATTGGAAACACGGTTGTTCTTATTTCAGACTTGAGTCTGCAACAGGACCATACAATTTCTGAGACTTTGGACTTTAGTCAAGGCTTTCAGTGAAATGAGTTCCAGTCAAGGCTTTCAAGTTGATGGATAGGAGAAATGAACTAGTAAGCCCTTATTGAATTTGCCAATCCAAACTATCCTGATCAAATTCTGCACGATCTCAAGCCTGTACAAGAACTTCGCCAATCATGAAACAGGTGTAGTGCTCACATCTATACAAAGGGGAATTAGAAATATCTATCCCTTGCTTTCCGAGACCCATCATATCTGATTTCGACTGAGCACTTGATTGCTGTTGGGATCGACACAACACGAACCAAACCCACAAGCTGAAAGTTCCACCTCAATGAATACCACTTCGTAGCTTCCCATTTCCCTCCAAAAACACGAACCAAACCCTCAGGAATCTCCAGAACGCTCTTCCTCATACTCTTCCGCCTCCATTGCTTCAATTCTTGCATCGTTTGCGACCACCTGTCCTCTCCGTCTCAAGGACACAAGCTCAAGAAGCTTCCTCCTAGCATCATAGATTGCATTCGGTTCTATCAGCATGCCCTTCTCATAAGCCTCCCGAAGAAACACTGTATGCCTCTTCCCCTTGGTAGACACATAAAAGATCCCCGGGTGATCCAGAAACAAATCCCTAATATTAAGATCGATCCCAAACCACTTTCTGAACTGGCTCACCTGCTCCACCTCCGCCATCTTCTCCACTGTCAAGCTCAAGAACTCGTGAACGATGCCAACTGCCCTTTTCTCCATCCTCCCCAAGCCTTCTTTTGATCTCTTTGCTCCACCATCGAAATTTTCATACGGCCCAACATATGGTAAGCATTGCCACTCAATTAGTTTGGATCGAAAATTCTTGGTGAGCCTCATACCAGGAGGGAATTTCTGTTTGAATCCATACCTGCAAGTTAAAATCATTTAAATTTAATTACTGCATTTCACCAAATTTAAGCCACCATATGACATGTAAATCGCATCTTCGAGGAACAATTCCACTAAATCAAACACCAAGACCATAAAAAAATCAATAAAAATATCCATGAATTCCTTTTTCTGCAAAAATTTCTCACCTGAGCTCCATCTCATCAACCTTTTTCTTCCTTGCTCCGTTGCTGCTACGGAACTCCCTCCTCCACTCATCCACGTTGGCCTCGAACCCCTCCCCATCAAAATTGTGAACTAGCTCCAAGATGTGTGTGTTCCTCTCCTTGGGATTGTCCCTAACCCTAAAAAGATCGCGTCTTTGCTTCAGAACCATTTCCTCAAACTTATCGGGCAGCCCCAACTCCCTCCAAATCCTAAACACCGCCCTCATTGGCACTGCCCTCGACCTCGACATCATCAAGATTCTCACAAGCCGATCAACCGTTTGATGGACCACGTCGTTAGCAGCACTAGATTCTTGGACCTTGATTTGGGACGCGGCTTCTGTCAGGGTGATGATTGGATGGAGGGTGGCGGGGTCGGGGGAGAGTGTGAAGAGGTGGGGGAAGGAGCGGATGAAGTGTGGGGCACCCTTGTTGAGGTTGAAGCGTTGGTGAAAGAGTGGATGTGAGATGTGGGAGAGGGGTAGGTCGTGGGAGGGGGATGAAACGATTAGGTCGATGATGGGAATGGATCGGAGGTAGTGCTTGTAGATTGACATCAACTTCTCAAAGGTGGGGTCCACATGGCGGCGGGAGGAGAGTGAGCGGAGTCGGGACATTACAATTGACGATGATGTCAGCGATGCGCTGTGACGTGTATTTTTTTTAACCTGGGTGAAAATAAAGATGATACCAAGAGTTATTTTTTAAAAAAATATACCAAAGCAAAAAAAATTAAATGCTAAGAGTGCTTCGATTAATATGATGTGTATATAAATGTTGATTTTGCGTGAGGATTCACAATATTGTTCAAATATGATATCATGTGTTTTCTTTTCCAATAACTTGATTGTTTTCATCATCAATACTACATAGTAGATGTATCTATAATCAATTGTTGCACAGATTTCTTAGGTTATTGGTCTTTTCATTTTTCCATTCAGGCATATCGGAGTTTAGGTTAATTAAGGTGTCTTATTACTCAATCGATTTAACATTGTCATAGAAAACATGATCAGACACACACAAGCCTACATCTAGAAAAGAGACCTGAGTGTCCTAGTTCAAGTCTTTCATCTATTCCAAATTGAATTTAAAAACAGGTTGACAAAGGGATTTCAGATACTCAAAAAAGTGCCCTCTAGTTAACAATGCGCTTACAATTTTTAAGAAGTGATTAAGAGCAAACGTAAATAGAGCTTGAAAGCTAAAAGGCCACTAGGTTCTATCAAATAACAACATGCACTCAAATAACCATTCAAGTTATAGATACCGAAAAAAAGATGGAATTTCAACAAACCAAAAGATAACAACAAACTGGTCTCAAGATCTGATTCAAGGTATCAGACTACAAAATTCGGATATGTAATCCATAATTTTAGACAATTGAAGGTAGAAGGGTAAACAGAGTACTTGCTTCTGCATTTTTTTTTTTGGATAGGCACCGTCAGTCACCATGTTTATTTATCAGTGGCAAACACTTCATATAGATTCGGGAAAGAATCTGAACAAAGCATCCAACCATGCATTGATGAAAGGCTCCGTCGTTCACAATTCGCATAATGGCAGTTGAATTTCAAACCCAGTTGGCTATCTTTGCTAGATAACCTGTTCTTTTGTTTGATTAACACCTTAAATCTTTAGCTTCTGAATTGCCTACAGCAGCTATGTTTAGGGGATGCAGTTTAGAGGCCAGAAGGCAACACGCTTCTGGGAATTTCAACAAACACTAGATATGCGACACACAGAGAGCCGAAATGCAATACATCAAGAGCGGTAGATTGATCATGTCCAATTTTAACAAGATTTTACGACACAAGAGAGAGCATTTTTCTAAATTAAACAAACTTCAATATTTCAAACAGGAGAACATGGATCGAATGTCCCGCACCTGCCGTCGCAGAAGGAAGCCTCGTGCAGAGAAGCTGATTGCTCGATGTTTTTGGCGCTGCTTCGTCTCCGTCGTATGTCTCCGGCCGGCTCGACAGATGCCAGGATGACGGGGTTGATGCAACTGAAGTGAATTTCCTTCCTATTACCAACCCAGCAGAGGATTAGGGTTAAACCGAATAGGGTAAAAGAGAGAATATGTTAGGACACTTCTGTTCTTCGTTAGTGGTGATTGTTTTCAAACACCCTTGTGTCATAAGCCAATAAGATAAATAACCCCTATTATTTTCTTAGATTCACTTTGGAAGCACATCTAGGAATTTACCTGGGGCTGGGGCTGTGAATTTTTCCTGGTTATCCCGTCCCAATCCAGTCGCGACCCGATCCGGATTGATAATTTGATGTTCGTTCCTTGTAGATTCTTTCCCCCCTTGTGTGCGGATCAAACAAGCAATTTGGTCTGTGCGCATAGCAACTCCCGTTGATATTAATCTCATGTCCTAAAACATTTACATTGGTATCACAAAAATTCAAAATATTTTACTATGATTTTGCCTTTCCTCCTGCAGCTAAAGGTTTAATAGTTTTAGATACGTTCTTTTGTAATCATCATACCGGACATGTAAAACACTTAATTTTGTAATCCTGAGGTGAGCCCAAGTTGCAATCCTGAGGTAGAGTGAGTGGGCTAAGATGACCATCCTCAGCCCAATACGAATGCGAGTGCGGCTAAATGGAATAGATGTAGAGAGGGTCATTAGAAACCCCAAGGAACGATATCGAACGATTCGCGTGGGCGCAGCAAATAGCAGCGAGGCCTGCGACGTTGATTCGATCCAATGGGGTCGGCAACGTGCTGTTAACCTAGACAATGCTAAGCGTGCCTCGGCATATTATTTTTCGAGGATGACGCGGAAATGCATGATACATGCAAGTCATATTTATGGGGAGTGTGCTAACCACAACACTTTCGTTTGTCCTCTCGGAGGGGGGAGGATAAATACCGCTAGGCCAATTGACTCGCAAAGCATCTTTCGGTTGTCACGGCTGTGTATTTTGCCCGTTAATTCCCAGTTAGATGGCGTCTCCTAGGTTAGAGGAGTCAATGGGAAGCGAAACCAACAATGGTGGAACGCCGTCTAGAATGTATTTAGGACGTAATGCATGTTGTGCTTTGTTCCACAGGTACAATGTCTGCAGAAAACCTTGCAGTTCCAAAGGTGGTGGCTTGGATTCTGATTACAAGCTACAAGGTGTTTTAAAAAAAATTGAATAACTTTATAGGAGCAGACAACTTTCAGAAGTTGGCTCACTCCTAAAAAAAATAACTACCGAAAGAAGAAGCAAGGGTACTAGCAAGGTTGGATGTGAAGCAGATGTACAATGGGATGTTTTGGGCATTCCTTGAAGAGAGGTAAGGTCGATCGAGGCTTGATGAATGATGGATTGGGTGGACAATGTGACGTGTCTGGAATCTAAAGTCCGCCGTCATTCATCACCGTTTCAATCTACGAGCAAGAATAATTTAAATGAACATGTACAATACAATCCAGCAAATAAAAACTGATTCAATTTATAGTTTCACAAGTAATCAACAAAATTTAATTTGTATAAACCTAAAGAAACAACGCATTGCTTTCCTCAGGTATGATTTGGTTTGCAAGTGTAATGCCACTCCACCTATGGATCGTGAAGACCCCCAGCTGCATAAAATGAACAGACGCTACTGAGAACTAAAGATTATTATTCTGGACTGCAATCTTTTTACTGAATTTCAAAGCCGGTAGCTGTGTTGCGGTACATTTCAAGCTGCCCTTGGAGAATCCGCCTTCATGTATATCCTGCAAGACAAACATCAAGACACCAAACCAATTAGAGCAAGACGGATCAGCCAAAGATTTCTTTTCTTAATAATCAAGGTATTTTGATCTACTGTAATTAGTTCCACTAGCTTTCTTTTGGAAAATAAATTCAGTACAATGGGGAATTAGTACAATACAGAGAATGAAAAAAAACACATTTCCATCAGTCAGGAAAACAATAACCTACAAGGGCAAAACATAGAGGAAAAAAAATTATGTACGTAAGGATTGGTAGCACGAAGGAATGTGAGTAAGACCGATTGCTATTCTGGACTAGCAATTCGAATTTGAATAAAATGCAAACAAAACAAAACGATGAGCATGAAATGAAAACGCATGTAACAATGTGTTTCAGCTAATTGCCACTGCCCTTCCATATATCACAAAGGGGTCAAGATAATTACTAACAAACAGGGCACGAAACAGCATGAATATGAACGAAGCAAAAGGCAGCAACAAGTACCATATGTATCTTAAACAAGCAAGATATAACAGAATGCGAACGTCACATTACAAAGAAAACACCTACAACCAACTGCGCCATACATCACACACAAGTTATAGAACCACTGGAAGTAAGCACTACAACATACAGCAAGTACCTATAGCTAAAGACGTGACAATGTCAGAGAAGCAAGCCCAATGAGTTCCCTTGATCGGTTTCCCTATGTCTCCAGTAGAAATGAAAACTGCAATACTCAATCAAGTCTTTTCACTAAAAGAAGACCAAAAGAAAGAACCTATATAGATTCATCTATGTTAAAGGTAAATAACAGAGAGCAATACATAATGCACATCCCTTCTCCAAATTTGGTGGCTCTTGTGCCCGCTGAAGAACACAAGGGAAGGATCTTTGTATGTCATTCACTAAGGGATGCACATCAAGAATGCCAGTACCAACAGTTTTATGGCTTCATTGTAGAGCAAGCTTTGAGGAGAGTAAATCACCTTTCCCGGGCAGAAGCATCATCATACACATTGTTTGGTGCATGTGATAATACTCAGCATGAAGAGGCATTCAAATATATGCAATTGCTTCATTTAATATTGAAAAGGGATCCCAGGTAGGAGTAAACATATTATTCAGATTAAGAATAATCATAATGACGGATGAAAATTTTTTAGTCAATGCCTAAATGACGGATGAAATAATAACTGATTAAGAATATCATTCATTGGCTTAGTGGTATTCGCCCTCCCTCCCTTCTAAGAGGTCGAGGGTTCGAGGGTTCGATTCCAGCTTTTCGATGAATCAAAAAAAGAAGCCAATAAACAATAGCAGAACAAGGAGGTCATTCCCAAGTTGACTGCTTACAAAGCCTACTCAATCTACCCAATTTTACTTGTTGATAGACAAATATTTACGGGGGAACATGACTAAGCTAAAGCTAATTAAGGGGTATATGTAGCAGCTGTTTATAAGAGTCTCTCCAACTTTAATTAGGTTTGTACCATAAAGTCCGCATTGTTGTTGTGTTGCCAATTGGAGCATGGATACGACGCGTATTTATCTAGATGAATGGGGGCAAAAGCATGGGTGGTAAAACAGCTTCAGATCAGCATGTCAAGTCCAACCCAAATGTAGCGGTGAGAGACCAGGGATCCACTCACTACTCAAGGTGTTCACTGGGTCAGTTTTATACCCGAAACCACCTGGAAACATGTTTCCAAGAGAGGAAAGCTGCCCTATCTTGGACATGCGCATTTTGTTTTTCTTTGAAACCCCACAGAAAGAAACCAAACCTGCCTAACCCCCGAAACATAGGTGTACATACATATTAACACACACGGTTTGTGTATATATAATGCATACAGAGATTAATGGGTTTCAGAAGGCAATTACCTACCTGCACTTGATATGACAACATATTAGTGGGTGGAGCAAAAGGAAACACGTGTGTTGTTTATTACTTCAATTTTTTTAACCCAAAAAGAGACTGACACATCAGCTTTGTGATGTGATTATTACCTATAGGCAGAGGAACATGGGGCCGATTCGTAATTTCTGGATGTTTTATGCAGTTTTGAGTGTTTGGGGGCTTTTGTGTAAAAGGGCTAATTTTGGGGTTTATAGCCATGGCCGGCCCTAGGGGTTCTTTTCATGCTTATTTTTTGAGATTGAAAACCCTAAGACCAAGGTGTCTTCTTTGAAGGATTAGACTTTTTTCTCGAATAGAAAGTGAGAAGATCTCCCCATCTCGAATCGGGGCTATCTTTGTTATTTTCAGATCTAAAGCAATACAAAAATTCCTCTTTTCTTGTTCTTTCTTCCTTAAATCCCTATTTTCCACACAAATCAGCCCTAGAATCCACCACCTGGTTGCCACTTGGTACCCCATTAATCGCATGCATATATTAAGTGATATTCATAAATATATAAAGTTGGTCCATGTATAACATTTGTTAGATGTTCACTTTATCAAACAAATGAAAAAGATACTGAAGTGGTAGTATCTATAGAAGGAATGAGGCCACGAACGTAGATGAATATAGCTAATATGCTTGAAACACATTTTGGCTAAAAAAGATTAATCCTATGTGAGGCTTAAGCCCAAACAGATGAAATAATATATCCATCTATTATTCTAGTCAATGTGGAACAAACCCCACTCTCCAATTTTATGAAATGCTACTACTAACTACTTGGAAGGATATAAGAAATCAAGCATAACAAATCTACACTTTGACTTGTAACCAATAAGGCCTAAACATTGTATAGTGATAATGTATTACCAAAACTTGACAAATAAAATCACATGACCCATCACGTAATGAACCAGGCCTCATCAATAGTTAAAGTACGACAAATGAACTTTGCAAATGACCATGACACGCCATGTGACGAATCACATCCAGAGCCAAAAAGTGACGACATGTGCAACGAATGGGTAGGTTGGGTATAAAACACCACTTCATGCCCAAATAAGCATGCGTGAATGTAAATGATATGAAATTCTAGTGATTAGATGGGTAAAAGGATGATTTTTATAGATTTGAAGTGGAATACAAGATAAATGGCCTCGATTAAAGAGAAACATCACTCTCCTATCCTTGATTCAAGATGAGGGGGCTAACTCTCCCAAGATCTAAACTATTCTTTACTCCTAACTCTACTCACTATTCATCTTCAATTCGTTTCATCCAAATTACACTTAGGGGTGGCAATTCGGGCTAGGCCGGTCTTATCGGGCCGGGCCGGGCCGGGCCGGTTTTCTTAAAGGACTGTGCCGGCCCGGCCTGGTAAGACTTCGGGCCATTCCGGTGTGGCTTGGGTACGGTCCGATAAAAATTCGGGCTACCCGACCCGGCCTGATAATGTTGAAAGAATTCTTGGGCTTTGTTGTTTATTAGATTCCACACCCCATCTATTAATGATGTACCTTTAAATACAACTAGAATTTAATTCAGAATGCGATCGATAGGCAAATTATGGAGAAACTGATGGTTCAGCGTGGGATCTTTTTTCTCGAAGTAAATTCTTGAGTGATGAATTTTCAGTGAACTCAAGCTGTCCACAAAATGTCCAGCTAGCTTATTTTTTTGCCTGCAAGTTTGAGTCGAGTTACTTTATTTTGTGATAATTGTAGGGTTCAAAGATTGGTTTATGATCGAACTACTTTTTTTGTGAATGAGCCACTTTACTTAGTTTTGTGATAATTGTAGGGTTCAAAGATTTGTTTATGATCGAGCTACTTGTTGAGTATTGAACTTCTCCCTACTTGGTGTTAATGATAAGCAAACATAAATACTTGTGACTAATCCCATATTTACAGTTAATCCATTGCATAAGCATATCATGAAGATCAATTAGCAATGGATGTCACTCAAAGATCAATCAAAGCAATGAAAAGTGGATTGGATGATTAAAGATGGTGATTAAAGCTCCTAAAAGACTTCAAGCGCATACTTTGGATAGAAGATATGCTTCTACAAAATGTAAGCTTTTTATTCTTTTCTAGTATGTAGTTTAGAAATAGAACTATATTGGAGCACACACACATCTTCATTTATGTCCTAGGAAATCATTAGATCACATTTCCTTAGACTCCAATTCATATTTCTCATGCATGTACATTTTGGATTTCAACAGGCGACTGCTGAACGATTTACAGGCGTCTGTCTCAAAATAGTCGACCGTAATTTGTTCTACAGTCGCATGTTATGCACAAACTTTTCAATTGATTTTTGGGTCATTTAGCTTTAACTCCTATCGGGTGACTGCTGTACAAAATCCAGGTGACTGTCCAAGCTACAGGCGCCCGTGAGTTGTTAATCAGTCGCATGTCTCTCTCCTGCCCAAAGGTCACTTTCTTTTCCAATTGGCCAGTCGACTGATGTTGAATTGACAGTCGCTTGTCTAAGACACAGTCGACTATCAAAGCTTCAACAATCGACTGTCTATGATTCCTCTGCAGACGCTGTTCTTTGAAAAGTTTCAAGTATTAGTGACAGTCAACTGATGTTGGTTTCACAGTCGCCCGCCTATGGCACATGCGCCTGTGTGTTCCACATCAGTCGCATATACTGTCTTCCCAAAACTTTCTGAGGTTTCTCAGCTTACCCATATTGCGGCCAGTCGTCTATAGAAGGATTTAAAGTTGCCGGTTAGTTTTACAGGCACATGTCTTTTCTTCATCAGTCGACTGTCCTACGTTGTAACTTACCGTTTGAATTCTCACCGACCATCTGACACGGTGCATCAGTCGACTGTGTTTTCTTCACCAGTCGACTGTCAACTGTGTAAATTCTATCCGTTGGCTTTTTCTCCACAGATTTCAAAGGGGTTTTTGGGTATTCTGTTTTGGGGTTTTGGGGAACCTATAAAGAGAGCTTCTATTGTTCCATTGAGGGGTTACTCATCTTCTTGATCATCTCTTGAAAACCCTTAGATTTCAACTTCTAGTTTTTCAAAACTCTCAAATTCAAAAGCCCAAGAATTCCAATCTTATTCTCTTTTGCTCTCCAACCTACAATCAAAGTGATATCCTCTAGGCAATTGGTGGTGACAAGAGAAATGGCTTCTCTCTTTTTGAAAGAGACTACAACACACTTGCTCCTTCAAGTTCTACTTCACGGCATAGGTGATTGTAAGTGTCGCTATTTCATTATTTCATATCTTTCGATATTAGTTTAACTCTCGGTTTGTGAGAGTGGTTTGCTTGCTCCCAAGTTGTGGGAGTCAAGGACATCGACTGTGTTTCGATTTCACTTGTATGGTTGCTACAAGTGGGTTTAAAAGAAACCTCAAGTTAGAGTTCTAACTTGAGTATCCGATGGTATCCGAGTAGAAGGAACGTAAGATTACTGGGAACAAGTCGGGAGTTGACTCTGGTAATCCAAACCCTTGAAACATACTTTGTGTTAACATTGTTGGGTTTATTTATAATTCCGCATTAATTGTTGGTTAGGAATTTAAATTGGTATAACTATCGTTTAAATTTTATAAACACTATTCAACCCACCTTCTAGTGTTTTCCTCATAAACATGGTCCTTACAATTGGTATCAGAGCATGGTTTATAGCTATGACATCCAACAACGTTTCTCCACCTCCTTCGTACAACAATCACAACCGTGATGGTGCGTCTGCCGTCTTCGAAGGACAATCAACGGTTTGTCATCCGCGCTTCAATGTCACGAATTTCGGCTATTGGAAATGACAGATGGAGACATTTCTTAGGAGTGCTTCTCTTTGGAGAACCCTCCACAAAGAATACGTTGAACCATCCGAAGAGGATTTTGACAAATGGACTCCCTCCGAGAAGTCCGTCGAAGTGAACAACGTCATTGTGCATTGGATCTGGATGATTTCAATAAGATACGCACATGTAAGAGCGCATATCAAATATGGAACAATCTAGTCGTTACCCACAAGAAAACGAACAAGGTAAAGTTGTCTAAATTATATGTTGCAATACAAAACTTCGATATGTTTCATATGCAGGATAATGAGAGCATTGCAATGATGTACGAACGATTCACCGACATCACCAATGAGCTTGAAGCTCTTGGACAAATCTACACCCAAGAAGAAAAGGTGAGAAAGATAATCATGGGAATGACCTCGAAATGGAAAAGAAGAGCAATCGACATTGAGGAGGTCAATGACATGAAGAACTATACCGTGGTGAATCTCATCGGTACTCTTATGTCTTACGAAGTAAGACGGGAGAACCGACTGAAGATTAGAGCAATGATGAACCCAACGAAGGCCAAGAAGAAAGCGTTAGCATTCAAGGCTACTTCTTCATCCTCCGATAATGAAGAATCAGAGAACGAAATGGACTTGAAAGAAATGGCACAAATGGCGAAGAAGTTCCAACGCTTCTTTCGCAAAGATAAATTTCCTTCCAAAAATAAATTTGATTCCACTAACAATACCTCATCTCTTTGTTTTAAGTGTAACAAGCTGGGGCACATCAAGAAGGATTACCCAATGCTTAGAAACAAAGAAAGGTGGAAAGCTGCAAAATACTACAAGTCCGACAAATACAAGAAGGATAAGAAGAAAGGACTTGTTGAGACGTTCAATGATTCAAGCGGAGATTCCTCAAGTGAATCTGAGGATGAAAAGGGTGAGAGTGCACATGTGTTTAATGGCCCGAGAAGATCCACTCTGCGATGAGAGTGATAGTGACATCGATGAACCCGAGGTAACCATGGATGAACTTCGTATTGCTAACGAAGAATTATTTTCTAAGTATCAATCCCTTATACTTAGATATACTATTTTAAAGAAATCTAATGTTAGCAAATCATCCATGCCATGCATTATCAACAATGACACCATTGTTGATACACTTACACTTGAGAAAGCCACTTTGGTTTCTCAAAATGATATCTTGAGAAATGAGGTGAATTCCCTTAAATCTCAACTAGATCAAAATTATTCCAAAGATAGTATTGATATAGCTTCACATAACACACAATTGGATATTGAGAATGATTCTCTTAAAACCCAAGTGCACGAGTTCAACACACGTGTGTCCACCTTGGATACCAATATTTCTTCTCTCAAGGAGAAATATGAGCTCATGTCTTCCCAAGTTAAGAGATGTAACAAAGGGAAAAGACAATTGGATGAATTGTTTGCAAACCAATTTCCAGCCACATCGTGTTGGACTTGGTTATGTGGAAGCAAATGCATCCAAATCCCACACCTCTTATAGTGGTGTAATTATAGATTTTGTGAGGCCATCCTCCGGTGCATCCACTAGTGGTGTCAAAAACACTATTGGTAGCAAACCTACCAAGAAGGCCACCACTTCACAATCTCCTTCTTTTGGCAAGATACCCACTAAGGGTGGAAGCCAAAAGAAAGGTCATGTATATATGTACACCAACTCTCAAACACGTAGAAAATCTCCTACTTCACATGTGGACACGGATGACACATTTATGCTCCATACCCACGGACATGTGTAAACCCACACATGAGAAATACTCATGCACGTGCTCCTACACATTCATATGTTCATACACATCATCCTTCCATGTATGTTCATCCACCTCATCTTATGCATGTCCATATGTTGCATATAACATGCATATGCTCCCAATTTTGCAAATAAACCATATATATCTCATGCTTATCCACCTCCATTTTTATATGCTAGATCTCATGCTCCTAGGAAGCATGCACCAAATAAAACTCAACCAAATGTGCATGCAACTAGGAAAAAGTCACCCAAAACATACACAATTTGGGGTCCTAAGAACACTAGCATAATTGATAGGAATAATTAAGTTGACTCATATTTTATCGATATGATAAATAGTGGCAATTATGTTGGGAAGCGAAAGTCTACTTGGACTTGGCTTCCAAAGGGCTAATCCCCTTGGACCCAACAAAGCTTGGGTACCATGAGCTTATGGTATATTATGTGGGTACACAAGAAAAAGAAAGAGAGCAATAAAAGTTGTATTGGCTCTAAAAAGAAAGGATGGATACTCGATAGCAGTTGCTCCAAACACATAATGAGAGATCGCACATTGCTCTCCGAAGTGATTAGCATCAAGGATGGTGCAACGGTCACTTTTGTATGTAATCAAAAGGGAACCATCATTGGAGTAGGCAAAGTCGGTAATCCTTCCAACACACTTATTACAAATGTCTATTTAGTTAGTGGTTTATGGCATAACTTTATCTCCATTAGTCAACTTTGTGCTTTGTGACAGGGGTTACAAGGTTAACTTTGAAGAGGGTATGTGTAAAATTGTAGATATTGATTCACATGTTTTATTTACCGGTATTAGGCATAAAACATTTATTATTTAAGTTTGCCTAAAACCATAGAACATTGCTTAGTTGCTAATACAAATGAACAACTATTATGTCATCGTCATTTTGGTCATGTTTATTTTAAGCACTTATATAAGTTAGTTAAGCATGATATGGTAAAAGGTTTTCCGAAAATTGTTTTAGTAAGAAAAACTTTTGTGATTCTTGTCAAAGAGGTAAACTAAGTAAATCGTCTTTCAAACTTAAAAAGGCATAACTTTTAAGAGGCCCTTAGAATTACTTCATCTAGATTTATTTGGGCCAACTAGAACCGCCTATTTAGCCAATGCTCACTATGGATTAATTGGCGTTGATGACTTATTTAGATTTACTTGGGTTTCATTTTTAACCAATAAGAATGAAGCTTTTGAAGAGTTTACTATATTTGCAAAGAAAATTCAAAATTTCTTATGATCCACCATTATCACTATTCGTACTGATCATGGACCAAATGAATCTTTCACCAAGTTTTGTGATGACAACATGATTACTCACAATTTTTCTTTTCCTCGCGCATATCCACAAAATGGTGTTGTTGAAAGAAAGAATATGACCCCTAATAAAGTGTGCACGTACCATGCTCCATGATAGTCATCTTGGACTATAATTTTGGGCGGAGGTGGTGCACACGGCATGTTATGTGCTTAATATGATCCTAGTGAGGACTCGAACGAATAAAACTTGTTTTGAATAATTTTATGATAAAAAGCCGCAAGTTAAATATTTTCATGTTTTGGTTCAAAATGTTTTATAAAGAACACTTTTGGTAACTTAGATAAATTTGAGCCAAGATCCGATGAAGGAATTTTTGTTGGATATTCCACACGTAGCAAAGCCTACCGGATATACAACAAAACCTGTTCAACGATCGAGGAATCACTACATGTATCATTTTATGAAGATTTTTATATTCCTCATGTTGTTGATAGTGTAGATGTTTTATGTGATTCCATTAGTAATGTTAAAATTAATGATTCTATTATTGAGACTAACAATGCTAATGAAATTGTTGAAGATGTTCCAAATGATACAGAGATTCTCAAAAGCTTATTCAACCGTTTGTAATCACCCACATGACCAAATTATTGGAGATATCGGTGTGGGTGTACGAACAAGGTCAAGAATTGATAAATTTTCTCATTGTGCATTTGTATCTACCATTAAGCCAAAGAACATCCAAGAAGCGTGTGAAGATAGCTCTTGGATAGTTGCAATGGAAGAAGAGCTCAGGCAATTTGAGAGAAATGAAGTTTGGAAGCTCGTTCATTTTCTAAGTGGTCACCAAGTGATTGGGACCAAGTGGATTTTTAAGAACAAGACCGATGAGAAAGAGGTCATCACAAGGAATAAAGCAAGGTTAGTAGCTCAAGACTATCGGCAAGAGGAAGGTATTGATTTCGAAGAATCATTTGCCCCCGAAACTAGATCAGAAGCTATTAGATTGCTTTTATCTTTTGCATCCCATAAAAATTTTAAATTATTTCAAATGGATGTTAAAAGTGTATTTTTTAAATGGTATTGTTAATGAAGAAGTTTATGTTTCTCAACCATCCGGTTTAATTCATGAAAAATTTCCAAACCATATTTTCAAACTTAAGAAAGTGTTATATGGGTTGAGACAAGCTCCTAAAGCTTGGTATGATCGACTCAAAACCTTTCTTTTGGATTTAGGTTTTAAAATGGGTGAAGTTGATTCAACTCTCTTTATTAAAGATTATGAAAATGACATCCTATTAATTTAAGTTTATGTAGACGATATAATATTTGGTTCTACTAACTTTAATCTTTGCCAAGAATTTTCTAAGTCTATGAAGGATAAATTCGAAATGAGACATGTGTGAGCTTAACTACTTCCTTCAACTACAAATTCGGCAAATGAAGGATGAAACTTTCATACATCAAAGTACACCGGGAGTTTATCAAGCGATTCAGGATGGAATTGTCTTTAAGTAAACGAACTTCCTTGAGTACGACAACCCATCTACACAAAGATAAGAACGGGAAAGATGTAGACGTTCGTCTATATCGATGTATGATCGGTAGCTTACTTTACTTAACCGCTAGCAGTGTTCTAAAACAAGTTATATGCGGGCGCATATGCGACCGCATATAAGGATGCGTCCTTTGGCCGCATTAAATGAAGATATGCGGTTGAATTATGCGGTTAGACGCATAATCGACAGCATAAATGTTGTGTGCCCATATATGTGAATATGCGGGCGGATAATCGACAACTAAAAAATCACAACCCATTAAGAAACCCGCCCCGTTAACCATAAAAATAAGTTTTTTAACTTTAAAGTACTTATGTTTGACATGCTTTTGATTTGGACGTAAAACTAAATAGTTATGTTTTGTGAGTAGATTGTTTTAGACGTTAGACTTTAGTTATTTTATGTATTCATCGTCTTGATGGTGCTGATGTTTTAGTCTGATTTAATTCATATTTTTAAAAGTTAATATGATTTTTTCCTTGTTCCTATGTTTTTTAATTTAATATACACAAACACACACATAAACTTATTGCTTATTTGTATTCTAAATTATTCATTTTCGTGTAAATCGCACAATCCGCATAATCGGCCTTATAATCCGCTTATGCGATATGCGCTCCTAGACCGCGTGCATAATGAAACCGCCTTTTATAACACTGACTAGTAGGCCCGATATTATATTCTTCGTATGTCTTTGTACTAGATATCAAGCTAGACCTAAGAAGTCACACTTGATTGCGGTTAAACGAATTTTTCGTTGCCTCAATCATTCACTAGATTATGGGTTAATTTACCCTAAATCTAGCACATATGAGCTAATCTCATATAGTGATACCGATTTTGCAGATGCAAATCCGATAATAAGAGTACTAGTGGCACTTGCCATTTTCTAGGAAATTCCCTAGTTTCTTGGTTTTCCAAGAAACAGAACTCGGTATCGTTGTCCATGACTGAAGCGAAATATATTACCGCAGGTCTTGCATATGCACAAGTTCTTTGGATGAGACACACACTTAAAGACTATGGTGTCAATTGTGATACTTGTCCTATTATGGTTGATAACCAAAGTGCAATTTGTCTTTCCAAGAATCTGGTGCATCAATCCCGTATCAAACACATAGATGTGAGACACCACATTATTAATGATCATGTAGCTAAGAAGGACATCATCTTAGCGTACACTGAAACCCAAAAACAAATCGCCGACATCTTCACTAAACCTCTTAAAAAGATTCATTTGTGAGGTTGCGTGGAGAATTAGGGATTATGGGTGAATCTGAATTATAGGAGTTCATTCTTTCCTGTTATATCATGCTTAAACTCATATCATCATTTTACTTCTATTGTTTTGATAAGATATATGTTTCTCATATATTTTTGAAGAGAAGTATTTGAGATTTTGATGATTTCGATTGTTTGGATTAACATACGTAATTTGTACGTTAATCTATAATATTTTGATATTGATTTCTTGATTAGAGTATTGTTAGAGTATAGGTCCTAGGGTGAGTTGTCTCAATCCTCTAGATTTCAGCCTCTCTGTACTCTTTGGACCAAGACAGACGACTGTCATTCCTTCGACAGTCTCCTGCCCAACTCAATTTTTTTCCTACTGCAGACTGAACTTTTTGCACAGGTGACAGATGAACATTTTCCAGTCGACTATCTCTGCGACATGCGACTGCAAGTTGTTCATCAGGCGCATGTCCTAATTTTGAGATGTCTTTGTTTATTCAACATATTTCTTGATCCTCTGTTAGACGACCGTTGCGTAAGTTACAGTAGACTGTCTCTCCGACAGGCGACTGTGAGTTACTTAACAGGCGATTGTCTATCAACCCAAGCCGATATTTATCTTTCTAGCCAGTCGACTGACGATTTCACATCAGTCGACTGTCCCCGTCAGTGGCGGTTCGTAAACTCGATCTGAGCCGTCGATCTGACGATCCAACGGCCCAGATTCATTTGACTCCATTTATACGCGAGGATGTCGAGTTTTTCTCTCTCATCCGTTCAACTTCCCTCGTTTTCAACTTCGAACTCTAACCGTTTCTTCGTCTCCCTCGTCGTTTCGAAGATCCAACCCATCGATCTCTCTTCCCGATCACTCGATTGAGAGCTTGGGTCTCTCCTTCCACTTCGTACATCGCGGATTAGGCATATATCTCATTTTTGTTCGATCGTGCCCTATTTTCGTGTCGATCTGTCATCATGGCCCCCAAAACTGATACATCTTGGTTCAAACCGTTGAGGAAATAATGTTTTCCCTCCTCACCCCGTTCTCAGAGTCCTCAGCCCTCATGGTCCTCTGAAGAGTTTCTGAGGATATCAGTTGTTGATCCTCTTCCTTCAGCTTCTGAGGTTGAACCCTCTTCTCCCCATGTTGCCAAGCCATCCTCTCATTCGCTCTCTGCTCCGTCGGTTGACCCTCTGCTTATTCAGTTGAATGAGCGAGTTTCTTCGCTTGAAACAAAAGTTTCGTACATGGATCAGAAGCTTTCGCTCCTTGAGCTGAACTATAAGTTGTTTCAGTATCACGGCTTTTCGGTTCCTGCCGCCCTCCAGGCCCTGTTTCCTCCTTCCAAGGATGCTCACCATTCTGTTGTTCCTCATCCTCATGTTGATACTCAGGCACTTCCTGCTGAGTTCACCCAGCCTTCATCTACTGATGTTCTACCCTCTGTGCCTGTTACTACTCTCGTTGGTCAGCTTTCTGAGCCTGATCATGTGGAGACCCCTACTGCTGCTGGTGCTTCGTCATCAAAGCGGAAGGCTCGTGTGTGTCCTTCTCGTCGCTCTTCCAGACTGGTGTTCCGTCACTCTGGTTGCCCTACGGACTCCTCTATCATTCAGATTGACTAATGCTGCTCTACCTCTACTCACCATTGGACTTCTTTTTGTTATGGTTTGAGTATGTGTATGTAATTTTTTGGCGTGTGTTTGTACCTATAAATGCTGTTATAGTATTAGGAGTTAGTCTTGTGTACTCCTGGTATATGCTTTTGCCTGCATCATAAAGTTACTCTCTGATGGATGATGCTATATGTATGATGATCATACTTTTGATGTACATGGAGTTGATGTTGTATTTTGTACTCCTTGTATCTTTTGATTACATATATATGACACTGCTTTTACTTTATCATATGCTGCTTCACACTATGTCTCATTTTTTATGTTGATTGTGTGAACATTGTGAAATTGTCTCTCTTTGTATGCTCTACTATAAACATGATGTGATGTGAGATGTTTTTCTCATTTTTTTTTGAAATGTTGATATTGGATTCTCGTTCCTTTAGTCAACTAAGATTTCTTGTGTTTATGAGTTCTTGGTATATATATCAATGAGATACACCTTCGTGATTTTTTTCTCCGATTATAATTTGGCATCACATTAGATATATATCCTATCTTTAGACTCTCATTAATGTTTTAGTACTTATTTAGCGTTATTGTTGTTATTCTACTCCCATTTTTTGGATAATGCCATAGGGGAGAGAGAAATAAACATATTATAATTATGTGCTAAGTAAATTCCAAACTTGAATTTAAGAATGAAGTTGCCTTAGATTCAAGGGAGTAATATATAATGAACTTAGATTATAAAATCCTAGATTTCAAGATTTCAAGATTTCAAGAAAATCATTTCATTAATACATATCTTACATGCTCGCTTCAATTGATCTATAGATGCCCTTCTATACATTGATTAACTTGATTGGCATATATGTAGGGGGAGTACGTTTTCATTAAGCACAATTATTTATCTTTTTGTTTATGTGTATTTGTCATCATCAAAAGGGGGGAGAATGTGAGTATTGGACTTCTCCTTACTTGGTGTTAATGATGAGCAAACATAAATACTTGTGATTAATCCCCTATTTGCAGTTAATCCATTGCCTAAACATATCATGAAGATTAATTAGCTATGGATGTCACTCAAAGATCAATCAAATCATGAAAAGTGGATTGGATGATTAAAGATGGTGATTGAAGCTTCTACAAGACTTCAAGCACATACTTTGGATAGAAGAGATGCTTCTACAAAATGTAATCTTTTTATTCTCTTCTAGTATGTAGCTTAGAAGTAGAACTATGTTGGAGCACAAACACATCTTCATTTCTATCCTAGAAAATCATTAGATCACATTTCCTTAGACTCCAATTCACATTTCTCAAGCATGTACATTTTGGGATTTGAACAGGCGACTGCTGAACGATTTACAGGCGCCTGTTATGCACATACTTTTTCAAATGATTTTTGGGCCTTTTAGCTTTAACTCCTATCAGGCGACTGCTGTACAAAATACAGGTGCATGTCCAAGCTACAGGCGCATGTGAGTTGTTAATCAGTCGCCTATCTTTCTCCTGCCCAAAGGTCACTTTCTTTTCCATTTGGCCAGTCGACTGATGTTGGATTGACAGTCGCATGTCCAATGCACAGTCGACTGTCAAAGCTTCAACAGTCGTCAGTCTATGATTCCTCTGCAAACTCTGCTCTCTGGAAAGTTTCAAATATTAGTGACAGTCGACTGATGGTTTCACAGTCGCCTGCCTATGACACAAGCGCCTGTGTGTTCCAAATCAGTCGTCTGTCGTGTCTTTCCAAAACTTTCTGAGGTTTCTCAGCATACCCATGTTGCGGCCAGTCGCCTGTAGAAGGATTTACAGTCGCATGTTAGTTTTACAAGTGCATGTCTTTTCTTCATCAGTCGACTGTCCTACCTGGTAAGTTACCGTTTGAATTCTCACTTACCCATTGACACATTGCAGAAGTCGGCTATGTTTTCTTCACCAGTCGACTGTCGACTGTGTAAATTCTATCCGTTGGTTTTTTCCCCACAGATTTCAAAAGGGTTTTTGGGGATTCTGTTTAGGGTTTTTGGGGAACCTACAAAGAGAGCTTCTACTGTTCCATTGAGGGGTTACTCATCTTCTTGATCATCTCTTGAAAAACCCTAGCTTTTAACTTCTAGTTTTTCAAAGCTCTCAAATTCAACAGCCCAAGAATTCCAATCTTATTTTCTCTTGCTCTCCAACCTAGAATCAAAGTGATATCCTCTAGGCAATTGGTGGTGACAGGAGAAATGACTTTTCTCTCTTTTTGAAATAGACCTCAACACACAACACACTTGCTCCTTCAAGTTCTACTTCAAGGCATATGTGATTGTAAGTGTTGCTATTTCATTATTTCTTGTCTTTCGATATTAGTTTAACTCTCGGTTCGTGAGAGTGGCTTGCTTGCTCCCAAGTTGTAGGAGTCAAGGACATCGACTGTGTTTCGATTTCACTTGTAGGGTTACTACAAGTGGGTTTAAAGAAAATCTCAAGTTAGAATTCTAACTTGAGTATCCGGTGGTGTCCGGGTGAAAGGGACGTAGGATTACCGGAAACAAGTCGGGAGTTGACTTGGGTAATCCGAAACATTGAAACATACTTTGTATTAGCATTGTTTCACTTTGGGTTTATTTATAATTTCGCATTAATTGTTGGTTATGAATTTAAATTGGTATAACTATCGTTTAAATTTTATAAACACTATTCAACCCCTCCTAGTGTTTTCCTCATAGCCAAGGTCCTTACACTACTTTTTTGTGAATCAAGCTACTTTTTTGAATCAAGCAACTCAAAAGGATTTCGTGTCATGTCGTGCCGCCCAATGGGCTGAATAGCTTGGCCCGGGACCAGTACGAAAATGAATCTTGCCGGCCCGGCCCGGCCCAATAAGGAAATCGGGCCAAAATTGTCAGCCCAATTACGGTCTTATCGTGTCGTACCAGTGTCGGACTATCGTGACGTACCAAAAATTGCCACCACTAATAACACTAACCCTTCACTCCGATATATATATGGCTGATTTACCCATATTTACAAAAATGCACCTAGGGCCGAAAATTACAAAATTACCTCTGGCCCAAAATCACCAAATCGTCACCGGTGCTGCCGTAACCCCATTTCCAACACTACTCCGCCTCCCAAAAACCACAGTGTCCTTAAGGTAGTGCATGAAGTCTGTGTGTGCGCTTCTCCGAGCTGGTGCTCGTCCTATCGCCTCCTCCTGGGCCAAAGGACACCCAAGAGCTTCTCCCTCGAAACGTCACCGGAGCTAGTCTCCATGGATCGACGAGCTAGTCGATCTTTCTGCACGTAAGATGAACACGTCCACGCAGGGCGATAGTGCATCCATGGTTGCATCGTCTCGGCACTAGCGCGAACCGTCTGAATTTGAACTCCAAATAGGCCCGAAATCGTCAAAATATAGAAGATGCGTAGAAATTCCTCCGAAATTAGCTTAGAAAATTGCATAAAATGTGACAACGCACTGTGCATCCGTTGACAGGTCAACGGCTCGGCTGAGCTGGCTCGGGTCAACGGCTCGGCTGAGCCGACTTGGGTTGACGCGCTGACGGCTCTGGCTCACCGTGGCTCACGGCTCGGCTCCCCCGCGAGATCGACTGGATCGATCTGCTACTATAGTGGTGGCGGCTCGATGGCACCGATGCACTTTTCCAGCAGCTCCGGTGACTATAATGAAATTTTGTCCGATGAATTCCTCTGGTGAATTCGTCCAGCGGAGAGAAGTAGGTGCTGTCAGCGGCCCTGGCTATCGTCGAAGGTGGTGCCAGCGAGCTAAAACAGCTCCACGAGAGGGGCAAACCCCCTTCTGTCAACCAGGGGTGCCCAGCGGGGGCTGACAGCTCGCTAGGAGTTCACCGACCCACCGGAGGGCCGTCAGAGGGTCGCCGGCCACTGGCAACTCTGTTGGGGCTCGTCAACCCTGGGCCTTGCCATGGCGGTGCACGCCGGACCTTGAAGGGCACTGTCGGGGCTCGTCAGAGCCTGACGGGGTCGCCTGGAGGCCATAAGGCCCAGGCAACCTGTTAGGCTTCACCTGTCCCATTTGGGACCGCCTAGAGGCCGCAACCCCCCTTGTGGCTCCATCGGAGATTACTGGGCTCTAGTGGGGGCTCCCTCACTTCTGCCGGGCTCAGATGTAGGTCATGTGCGTCGATCGGCTTCAGATCTGTGTCGCCGGCCTTTTCTCAATAGATCTGATAGAGCTGAGCTTGGAATTTTTAGGTTTTGGCTTGTGATCTTCAAATCTGGGCCTATGATCTTCAGATCTATCTCTGTAGTCCTCACGACGAAAGATCTCCAAGGCTTCATCATGGATTCGATAGACGAACATATTTACAGAGTTCATCGATATCATTCTGCCATCAGGATCTTGTGCTCTGATACCAATTTGATAGGAAATTCAAGGGCTTGAAGAGTAAAAAGATGATTTTTATAGATTTGAAGTAGAATACAAGATAAATGGTCTCAATTAGAGAGGACCACGCTCATATCCCTTGATTCGAGATAAGGGGCTAACTCTCCCAAGATCTAAACTATACTCTACTCATAATCTCTACTCATTATTCTTTAATTCTCTTCATCCCCTGCCCCTAACCCTTCACTCATATATATAGAGCTGATATGCCAATATTTACAAAAATACCACTAGGGCCCAAAATAACAAAATTGCCACTCGGGCCCAAAATCACCAAATTGCCACTGGTGTGGCCGCAACCCTCCATTTCCAACCGTAATCGTGAACATCAATATTGTAACAAGCAATGAGTGCAAAACTCCACTTCAAACATTAACAATCATATATGAACAAAGTCTTAAAAGAAAAATGGCGAGGTGCAGAAATCCACCACAAACCCAAACAACCTTTTGCGAACATTTTTGAAGTAAACAAACAAACATTATTGAAAAATGCCCATTAAACCATGGGCTCTAACATTAATTTGTTAGAGTGCTAGGCTCTACAAAAATAACTCGGCCCATGAACTGAAATTGATGCAGGTAATATACTTGACCCAATGACTCGAAGGAAAAATTATAGTGTATCATAAGTCCAAAAATATTTAACCATGTATTCATCTATTGTTTTAGTCAATGTGGCCCTAATTCTACTCCCTCATTCTCTCCCATGCGGCTACTTAAACAACTTGGAAGGAAGCAAGACACCAAACTCTAACATATATAATGAAAGATTGATAACATATATATTTAGGGGTGGCAAACGGGCGGGTCGGGTCGGGTTCGGGTCGGGTCGGGTTCGGGTCGGGTCGGGTTTGACCCGACCCGAATAAGGGTAAACCCGAACCCGACCCGAATTAAATTCGGGTTAGGGTTCGGATACCCGAACCCGACCCGGCCGTAACCCGGATGACCCGTACCCAACCCTGTTTGTCTTACGGGTCCGGTACAGGTCGGGTTCGGGTCGGGTTTGGTGTGAAATAGCGATTATTTTTCAAAAAAGGTCGGGTTCGGGTCGGGTTCGGGTCGGGTCCGGGTGAAAAGAGTGAAAATACGGGTCGAATTCGGGTCAACCGGGTCGAGGGGTCAAACCCGTACCCGACCCGGATTTTTATCCGGGTCGGTCGGGTTGACCCGAATTCGACCCGACCCGGATTGGCCCCTACCCATACCCGGCCCAAGAGGCCGGGTTCGGTTCGGGTCGGGTCGGGTCGGGTCTATTTTGCCACCCCTATATATATTACTGTGTAGTTATTTCTATATAGTGAACCAAAATTAAATGCAACTATATTGACTGGCCTGAACGCAAAAAAACAAGCCCATACAAAACACATTGGGATAATTTAGCTCTTAAAACCCCACCCAAAACTCCAAGTTCGGGAACAAAAGGTCCTAAAACCTACATGATCCAACCTGTGAACTTCCTATGACTCTGTGTCTTCAACTCGCCATTGATAACCTTGCGCGTCATCCAAGTGCCTTTGCACCAGCCAAATCCAAGCTACTAAGTGCTTGTTGGGACCAAATATTTTTCCTACAGCTTCCTCTATAGCTCTGATTCACCATTTTTCTTAAGCTATCTATCTATATTTTCCTCTTCATCCTCCTCTCCTATATTCTTCTTCAGTTATTTCCTCTTTCTTTTACATTCCTCTCATTTTTAACGTCTTTATTGTTTCTTGCTCCTCTCTGTACTTATTCCATGTCACCCTTCTTTTTCTTTGTTGATTGTGTTTACTCTCTTGATCTCAGCAACAAATCTTTAACTTAAGACATGGTTGATTGCATGTACAAGCTTGGTAAAGTACAATTTGGACAATAATGCTAGCAATAAGAAGGGAACAAGGCTGTTGATTGCTTCTAATTGCTCGGAGAACTGTTCCATGGACCAATGAAGACATGACCCCAAGCAAACTGGAAAACTTTGGAAATGCATTGTGAATCCCAGTAGAACTAGTTTTCCTAAAAATTTCCATCTTCTTCCGTTCAACCGAACATATACCCTTATCCTTGATTTTTTTTCCTTCCTTTTCTCCACTCTGCGTCTAAGGAATAAAAGAAGGCGATAGAAGATGAGATATAGAAGAAACCTAGCCCCCTAGATATGTGCTGGCAGCAAGCAAGCAAAAGAAGAAGTGAATTAAAAATGATAAACAAGAATAAAGATTCAATGTCTTGACCACAAGAATGATATGTTAGGAAGAACAAAAGGATAACACCATTGACTAAATGGTTAGAAGGAAAGATGGGTGCCTATGGACTTAGATATCCCTGCTGCATGTGATCTAGCAGCCTTGAAACCCTTTTAGTTTGCAAGCCATGTCCAAATCGGTGTTCAGGTTGACTTTATTTAGAACATTTGCAGTAGACCATACTGCAACTTCAATCAGAAACTGATATTACGTTCACAAATGAAAGGCAGAATTACAACGTATATTACATTGCTAATTTTTTGAAGCAGGGTACTATGATAGATAATATCCATGTTGATAATACAGTAACTAATGCTCTGCAAAACATAAGCAAGTGTGGCACAATAATAAAAGCATTGGATAAAAGCACTGGAAATCAACGAGAATCTCTTTCATCCATTATCATGCAAGAGAAGGTGCTGGTTGCGCAACATGGTGTCAGACGTGAATATTTGAATCCTCTCTTCGTATTTTAAGAGAACAGGCAAACGTGGACATGTAAGAGTTCCAAGTAGAATGGCTTCTAAGTCGACTTTGGTAGAACCTGGTCGATTTCATAGATAAATACACGCCACTGATAATGCTCGAGAGATATACAGGTCTTTGTAGTGAAGTTTAGGTTCAAATGTAATGGATCATGCACATGCAAGCACAAGCAGTGTATGACCACATGCAAAAGTAACGCTGGCCATATCGGGTAAGTTAACATCATTAGACATAGGTATAGCAATATTTCAAGCAAGTAATTCCCAATAAGTTGAATAAGCCGGAGTTTTGATGAGGTATAAGTAGCGAATAAAATTAAAGAAACTCGCATAGTTTTAAGGGAATGTCAAACTGCAAGCATATTCAGATTCATGTAATGGAATCTCAAAGTGGTTAATAGAATCAACCTTTTTATAAGATAAAATAAGGTTATAAGCAAAAGAAGTTGTTTAAGATCTTATCTTTGATGACTAAGGAAAGAGCAAAGCAACCATGGTACTTTATAAATAATATTCATGTACCTTAGAAAAAAGATCAAAGGGCAAACCAGGGTAGAATAGCTTTAAATTAACACATATAATTCGTAGTTCTGTAAGCATGTTGAATATTGGGGTTTTGGGTGAAGTCATGATCATTGCCGTCACTGAAACTTATTTCTACAAAAACTGGTTCATGATATTAAATTGTGAATGTTTTACGCAAAGATATACCAAATTTTACGGCTAGGTAGCAACCTAACATTAATCCTCTTGGTCAGCACTAGTGACAATCTGTCTATCAAGGAAACCTGACAAGGATTGGCATACAATAAACATCAGCAGCCAGCAGGTATACAACATGCCTCGTTTGTGGCAAAGTTTTTAAGCTCATGCACTCATGGAACAATCATCAGACACCGAGCAAAGCATCCATATGAATCAGGACAGAAGACAATAGTTGCTAATGGAACGTATTAAATGGACATAGTACCAGGGACAATTCAAATGCATCACAAAAGCAGGAAGCAGTTAAGTGCAGATAATAATTAGATAGATGATACACGTATCAAAGAGATGATGGTGTTCATCACTACAGGAAAAAGGGGGAGAAAGATCTATATGAGTAATAAGCTGAAAAATAAAATTTTATCATCTGTAAGGACCTATAGCCATTAGCCACACAAGTGAGGGTAAAATTTTGTCAGATCACAACCGTGCTCCCCACCAGGAACAGGAAGAAGTGCGGGAAGTGGAAAGGAAAAAAAGCATGTGCAGATTCCTGTAGCCACATAACACAATAATAAGTATGACATTTTCATTTGCTTCAATTTTTTGGGAAACAGAGATTACTGAGTTTACTTCTTTCATACTAGGGGAAATACCTACTAGAAACGGAAAAATGTGGATTGAAGACTCGGAATGAAAAGAGTAAACCATGTACAATTATACAATCAGAGCCATAGAAATATACCAGAGGACAGGGTTGCCAGTAACAAAGAGGAATAGATGGTGAAGGCAGTTAGTCTCTCTTGAAAGAACCGACTCAACCATGGAACCAGAGACATAAACATACACGAGAGAAAAAGGGCTGCAAGTTATGTTAGGGTGATAGCTGTCTATTTGGCAAACTCACACCTAGGGCATAGGCCCCTAGCTTTAATTAGAAGAAGAGGGTAAATAACTTTTTTTCATTGCCCCCCCCCCCCCCCCCCCCCCCCCCGCGCGCTCGCTTTAAAAATTTATTTTTTCCTCACAGTTTTGTGTGTTCCTTTTGATCACCCCCCCCCCCCCCCCCCCCCCCGCGCGCCGGGGAATGGAGTATGGGGTTTGGGTGTGTACACTCACCACTTACCATAGCAAGGATGGAGAAAGTCTGTGGTATGGAATTGGGCATATAGAGATCGCAGAAGCTTGGGGCATTGGGCATGCACCGTTTCCAGGGTAGCATCATAAAGCGTCCAAACATAAACCATCCAAACAAACATCATGGCATTGCTCAATGATTTGCAACTGTAGCATCTTTCAAGCCCCCCCCCCCCCCCCCCCCCCCCCCGCCCAAACCCACAAAACACCCAGCGACGAACAAAATAAGTCCTAGCTACTAACTATGTTACCCAACTTTCATTGTCTAATTAGTAAATAGCATGTTCTACAGCTGGTTTTCGGCAACCGTTTATTTGGTGAATAACTTTGATCCAGCTACTTGATACAAACAAACTATTAAGACTTGGTATGACATAGCAATTATATCACACCTTACTTTGGCATGCACTGGGTTTGTATACTCATAGTGATACCACATGTTGTTAGAACATCCACACGTCTTAATACAAAGGTATGCAAACACAACCCAACTTTGCTCAGTAGGTACACACATTGTTACATAATTCCCTCCAAACCTCAACTTATGATCCAGTTCATGCCATACACTTCATGTTGCATTCCTGATCCAGATCACCAAAACTAGTCACCCAAACCATGGCAAAGAGGAGTTATTACGAATGATTCCTCTAAGCTATTACAGTGTATATTGCATTAGCATTTATTTTTTCCTTATTACAATTAGTTTGTGGCATTTGAGGCTCACTGTTAGATCTAAAGTTACGTTATTGTTTAATTTAATAAAAAATTGTCATCAATTTCTTTTAGTTAACTAGTTGATTTTACTTTCTGAACAAGTAAAAACTGGAGCTTTGAGGATATTAAAAACATAAAGTTACTATTATCATCATCATCATCTATTCTTAGATGTCTTCCATGTATGTATATACATACATATAATATGTGTTGACCCTAAGGTACCAACAAGTTACTATTATTATTATCTAATCTTACATGTCTTCCATGTATTTATATACATACATATAATATACGTTGTGTCCCAAGGTACCATGGCCCTGAATATCAGCCTGATTAAGGGTATCTCTTTTCTATTGTGTACCCGAAAGTTAAAAAAACTGTGTATCCCAAAGGTAAATAACCCGGACCCGGTACCGGTACCATGAACCAAAGCATGCCATAAATGCGGCAAACTGGATACAAAACACCCATGCTTTAGTACCTAATGGATGCCTAAGCTGAAAGGCCACATCTCAACATTTAATAAGACCAAAGCACCATTGATTAGGCCTAAGCTGACAAGCTACTTGGTGCAAATGAAGCAAACAGTGCTAGCAGAATTAGCAATGAGAGAAAAGTCCACTTCAACCTCTTCTCTTTTTCTTCATTTCCCTTGTCATCGTCTATACCTTTGTCACCTTGGTGATAACCAAGAGGTTGGGTGCCAGGTGGTCACCTGACATCCTCTGCGGTGGACAATGCTCCGGTTTTGTCATTTAAAACTATGCAAATATCACAAACAAAAGAGAGCACAGTTTACTCCTAAAAGTTAGGACTCCATCAGAAGTTTTACTTATCTCTGTGTTATCCTATTATTAGATGAGAAAACTCAAAAAGAATAAATCACTGCAAAAAAATTGCTCTGCAATAAACTTCTATGTGATAATATACAAATTCATAAAAGAAGATGATAGGATTTTCCTAGAATTTTGACGTAGAAAATTAGGATTTTGGGTGGAAAGGAGGGATCTTTAGAAGAAAGGGGGATTTTTAGGGTTTAAAGAGATGAATTTGGAAAAAATGTTGGATTTTTATTAAAATATACTGAAAATAAAGGAGATACAAAGATAGGTTGCGTTTTTCGAAAGGAACGTGCTCTCCCTTGGCCACGTTCGAGAGGTGGACCGCTCTCCCAAGCTCATATTCAAGGCGGAACCGCAACCTCCCACAAAAGAAACTCGTTTTCTCATGATTCATCACCATAGAATCCCTAATCCCACTAGCCACATATAAATAAAAAATTACAAAAAAACTCCCTATAAAATGAAAATTACTAAAATACCCTTAAAACTCTCAAATTTTCCAGGTCTGACCTTTTGTTCAGGAATGTGTTCTCATCATTACTTTGCCCCCGAAAATACACCTTGTCCTCAAGGTTGTACATGTAGTATATGGGACATCTGTTTCAAGTAGGTTGCATGCCTCCTCAGGATCAAAAGGATAGAATTGGTCTCATCTACCTTTGTCATGGCTCCCAAAAAGGCCACTGCCTTCCTGGGACTTATCTAGGTCTCGCCAAAACGTTGTGCACCTCCGTCGCTGTCGTAAGTCTATCCAAAGTCTCCACCGCCCACCATTAAGCCCAGAAGGAAGCTACAAAAGTCATCAAGCTCATCGAAAAGTCTTACGTGCCCAAAATACAAACACTCAACCTCAGGGAGTTGTCCGACTGAAAACCATGGGCTATGGAGCTCCATAGAAACGTCAACGGGCTATGGTGGGCCCCGAGGAGCGTCATCGGGCTATGGTGTGCCCAGCACAACTGTGCACAGGCCCTAACAGGCATGCTTACCTGCCTAGAAGTTCAGGCAGCCATCCCAAGGGCCAACGAACCCCTAAAGCTTGTCATCTTCATCCTTCTCGTCCTGATCCGCGTCGGACTCGGAGTCGTCATTCGAACTCGGAGTCGTCATTCAAATTTAAAGCTGGATCATCTTTTGGAAGGACATTCTCAAAAGGGTGATTTTGCCCTTGCCGCTTTTCAAAATTGCAGCCTTTTGTCCTATATTTGGATTGTCACCAAAATATGAACTTTTCGCCTCTATCAGATCTGAAAACTCTCGGGTTAGTGTAATGTTTACATAGCTTGTATAATGGCATCAAACGTTTTGCCCGACGCCTTGGATCTTTCTTCGATCGATGCCATCGATACCTTAAGTTTCTCCAAAGATTTCCTCAATCCTTCAATCTTGTCGTCGTATTTTTCCTCAAAATCTTCGAACTTTTCCTTCGATCTTATCGCCGCCATGGATCGTACCGCTCTAATACCACTTGATAGGATTTTTCTAGAGTTTTGCTGTAGAAAGTGTAGGGTTTGGGTGAAAAGTTGGGATGTTTAGAAGAAATGAGGGATTTTTAGAGTTTAAAGAGAGGAATTTGGGGGAAATATGGGATTTTTATTAATATAAATTGAAAATAAAGGGGGATACAAAGCTAGGTTGAGTTCTTTCGAAAGGAACTCACACTCCTTTGGCCACGTTCAAGAGGTTGACCGCTCTCCCAAGCTCCAATTTGAGGCGGAGCCGCAACATCTCACAAAAGAAACTCTTTTTCTTAGGATTCAACTCCATAAAATAACTAATCCCCCTTAGCCCCATATAAATAACAAACTGAAAATACAAAATTGCATAAAAGACTCCTAAAACTGAAAATTACGGAAAAAAACCCTTAGAAAACTGAAAATTACTAAAATACCCCCAAGACTCAAAATTTCTGGCTCTGCCCTTTTCTTCGGTCTCATCAGAAGACCAGAACGGCAACTTCCACAAGCCATGTAGCAAAAAAAGTTGATATATCTGGAGTAATGCTCTCCACAACTACACTAAACAAATGTTTTTCTTCATAAATGCAGTCTCATCAGAAGACCAGAATGGCAGCTTCCACAAGCCATGTAGCAAAAAAAGTTGATATATCTGGAGTTATGCTCTGCACAACTTAACTCAGCAAATGTGTAGCTGTATTCTCACCGTCAACTGCCAAAAAGCTTGGGAACTTACCTTCATCTTCACAAATGTAACTTCAGTGAAGCAACGAGTTAACAGTGCATCTATTTCACGGCATGTTTCCTTAAAATGGGGTCATCCATAAATAAACTCTGTCAAGAAAGCCAACAAAATAATTTGCCAACATCTATGCTGAGCCATCAATTCAACTTTAAACTTCTATGAATTGGTGTAAAATCTCGAGCAAGGTAACCGAACAAAAGGGTCAATATCACAGGACACTGACACCTGGTTCTCATTGGCAAGTAGGAGTACCTATATTTGTGTTTTTTTTTGTTATCAGGAAAGTATTTAGATAAAATGATAAAATTTTGTTATGATTTATATGCAGAACCATGTACCTATCAAAATCACGAAACAAGGAAAGATGACAAAATGAATAAAATTTTCAAATATATTAAAGAACATGAATCCAAGAGTATTCGTTTCATTACTTTACAAAAGGAAATCGTTTTAGATGAATTGAACAGATGAATTGAACACGTATAAGTGAAATAGATGGCTACGCTGGTTAGTAGGAGAAACAAGACTGTAGCCAAAGGTGATCTTAGAATAGAAGAAAGGGGAATCAAAGAGACTTGAAAGTTGGCCAACTTAACAGCTATGAAACAGACAGAAGGATCCAACCTAAAATTATACAAAGACTACTTTATCACAATACTGTGAAAGCGAATACAAAACAATGTATACATCAATTTATAATAGCTTATCTATGTCCAATATGATTTTGCAAAAACTCTCACAAGGCACTCGATTCTTTACGTTATTCAAGTGCCAATCTCTTTGAAAACAAGAATTTAACTATATGTGGTCCGCTTAAGTTACTTGAGTTGTAGAACTCTACCTGATTAGCATACATTGATTGACTCTAAATACTGCAACGGTTCTAACCATATACCGAATATCATTATCAGATATTTTTTGAAGTAACTTAATTATGTTGATTGAAATTTTAAAGGTATGGCTAGCTCCAAGCTGTCTTGATATAGTTACATTATCCAGCAGATTTCACCATGAAGAACCCTTTTAGAAAATAAAAATAGAGATAATATGGTTAGAACCGGTTTAACTTGAATAACAAGTTTTATTTTCAAATTATGTATTTTACCGTTTTTGCTTTCACTACAAGATCATTCTTTCTACAGCAAAATGATAGGAACCAACCGAATGACCAACATTTGGGTGACAGATGAACGAATTAGTTAAAGATCTTGTTAAAGATATACAAACGATGGTTTTAAGTGGAGGTTACAAATTATATACAGCGCAAGGCACAATTCGACTATGCATTGTGCTCACAAAATAGCATTACCTATCACAATCATAAGTTGCAGTTTTACTTAGAGGATTCATCGTAGATGATTGGATTGCAAATAAATGGAAAAATAGTTTCAAGCAGACTTGGAGTCATCAAAATTTGTACGATCAACAATATCAAAGCCTTTTTCCATCAAAATTGGGTCAGATATGTAGCATCGCTCCATGAAGGATTTGACAATGGCTATGATCACTTGCCGAGCTAACCACAATCCTCTAATAAATAGTGTCAGCTCCTTGGCAAAGAAACTATAAACAAGAGGGAGTCTTGCCATAATTGTAAACGACCACTTGACAGCCTTCAATTTCTCCTAAAGCTGAGAAAACATTTGTAAGGTGGCCAAAATGGTAAATTTGATAAAATGAACCGCATTCGACTTTGTGGCACACATTAAGCCAAGAGTCAAATAAAATGCATTAGAATTTGAGGAAGATACTTAACAATGCATGAGTTAGGATTTGAAGAATAATAAACATTGAGGTAGATGTCATAGTTGTCTTGAGAACAAAGACAAAAAATGGTTCTGAAATCAAACTTAAACTTAAACTTTTATTGTGTACCTTATACTTATAGGCTTTCAAGTTCCTCCAACAATGTAAAGAACCTGTTTGCCATATTCTTTCCTTGAAACCCCCCCAAGAAAGAGACTTAGCCAAATAATAGCGAGTTGTTCCAGCAACTCCATGCAGTACAAAAGTAAAGAGAACATTGTCAAAAATTTAATGAGCTGCCCTACCCTCCTAATGTGCGTATGAAATTCTCAATGGTATTTAAATGCACATTTTGCCAAAACATTTCCATAAATTAGTGGGTTTAGTATCAATTAGGGTCTAAGTAGAACAGATTGTGGTGGTAGACAGTTGATGGGATAACGGATTGTGAGCAAATCGAGGTCAATGTAGTTGATGATTTAGGGCCTAAGTAGAACAGATTGTGGTGGTAGACAGTTGATGGGATAACGGATTGTGGGTAAATCGAGGTCAATGAAGTTGATGATTTAATAGATTATCATTGTGGGGAATCAAGGCAAGTGGAGTTGATGATTTACAATCTTATCAGAATGGTTGGAGTTATTTAGGACAATGGATGGTGGGTTAAAACTCAAAAGTGCAGAACTATTGCTAGTACTAACTAGTAACAATATAATGGAAGTTACTAATATGTACAGAAGCCTTCATTGATAAGTATCCTCTCCAAATTGAACTGTCTTTAGACTAATTATGCATGAGCCATTAATCATGTGTTCTCGACATTATTGTGTTATTCGATTGAATATAGCTGACAACCATCTCCATTCGTCCTCCAAATATACCGGAACCATACGGATTGAAAATGAACCCTATACAGAAACATTCGTCATTCACAATTGCACAACCAACATCAAGTTATCAACAAACTTTTCATCAGATTCAACTAGAAAGCATGACTTTAAAGTCAAGAAACTTGTCTAGACACAGATACCAGGCCAAGGTAGAACAGACAGATTTATATTTCATGAGGGTGAGTATTTCTCCCATCAGATAGAAAAAGAATTTTATTGCTTTTACTTCATGAGGGTGAGTATTTCTCCCATCAGATTTATATTGATAACATATTTGTAGAGTATTATAAGGGGGATTATGGGCGCGCACGTCTCATGGGTGTGCACTGGATTGTAGCATCTTATATCATGAACATGTCATTGGTGTGTGAAATAATATTGATTTTATCTTTTACAGACGTTAAGAGTGTTATTATTAATATGAATTGTGATAAATCATTTGGACCTGTTAGCTTGTTTACTTTTGAAGAATTTGAGCAATGGTGAATGAGAATGTTATTTGCCTTGTTTGATGAATTCTATCATGACAGCTTGGATAGTTCTAGATTGAAGCTTGAACTATGCTTTTGTGGTGCTTATTCCAAAATGCCTTGGTGCAAATAAAGTTATACTTCAATAAGTTTGATCAATGTAGTTTATAAAATTATTACAAAAATTCTCACCAACAGATGTAACCCTTGGATCAGGTGATAGACCATGTTCAGAATTATTACAGAAAATTTTATTTTGGATGGCGTTGTTGCAGCTCATGAGCTTATTTCCAATTGGTTCATACACAAATTTAAGGATGGCATATTGCTTAAATTAGACTTTGTTAAAGCCTATAACATGCCAGATTGGACCTTTTTTATGTAGTTCTTAAAACCAGACATTTTAATGGAAAGTAAATTGGGTGGTGTTACGACCTAAAGATCGTGATAGCCCGACTTCTTGACCTGGACTGCTGGCAATCGGCAGCGCGCCCCGCCATCCTCAAGACAGTACTACGGATTGACGAATGTTACGACCTAAAGATTGTGGGAGTCCGACTTCTCTCCCAGAACCACTAATATACCTCGCGGACCCGTCCGTCCCGAACGGGCGGCCGAACCGACGTAAGGGCGCCCCTCGGCCGAACTTCAGAGGCCGGTAGGGCGTCAGCCGACCCGAAAGTCCGAGACTACGGGGGGATGGGTGCACCTCGCCTTGCCCTCCCGACAGAGGCGCTTAACCGCTCTCGCTCGGTCCGCCAGGAGCAATGCGCTCGAGGCACGCCCGGACAGTGCAGCCTTGGATGTTGACAGAGGCACACCCGTTCCCCCCACTGGCGACCCAGGATCCACACCCAAAAATGTGTGGCCGGGCCGCACATCCGCTGCCCAGGTCGGCCCAGAGGATCGTCAGGGGGCCCTACCACTGGGAGGCGCTCTGCCTGACCCTTGGCTCATCGGACACGACAAACAACCTAGTGTAAGGACACGACTGACACTAGCGCCACCCGACCATCTGACAAAGCATCCCCTGGCCGCTGCGCCTCCTGACACTTAATGCTTTCGGCCCTGACACCCTGACAAAAGTGTCCCTGGCCGTTGCGACATCTGACAAAAGCGAGGCTGACACTCATGTTCCTGACATCCTCATCCGAAGCCTCCGCTGACAGACGGGCCAGCTCAGCACATCGAGTCAGCATGCCAGATCAGCCCCACCTAATCATCTCTCATCAGGTATAAATACCCCCACTACTTACGGTGTGGAGGGGGGCAAATTCTCTCTCTCAATCCATTATTCACACACAAGAGCAAAGGTCGTCCACATCTTTGTTCTCCCACTTATAGCTCGCCACGTACGGTCGACACACCCTCAGTCCGACCGACGTGCCTAGCCCCCGTTTTAAATCCTATTACTGACTTAGGCATCGGAGGGGCTAAGGGTTGGACCCCAACCCTGCCCTTCTGACGGGTTGCTCGTGGTGCATGAAAGCTCGCCCCTTGGTCGACGTCAGCCTTTGGCTCCCGCCACCCGATCTTCTTCCGCCTTGTCCGGTGAGATTTGACTCCGTGGCCACCCCCGGCGGCAAGTCTAGCCTCTTCACCCCACTAATCACTTGTTAAATAGCTCACCTAAACCCTCGTATCAACATAACCACCGTGCCCTTGGTTTCCCTCAATACAAATTCATTGTACGCGAGTTCCACCTCGTAACAGGTGGAATAGACTATTTGTATAGAGAAATTTTTTAATTGTTGATTAATGGAGTGCTAGTTAAGGACTTATCTAGAAGAGGTGTAAGATAATGTGATCACCTTTCCCACTTCACTTTGTGTTGACTACAGATGCTTTTACTCGTATGCTTTCTTTAGCCTCTTCAAATGGCAGCATTTCTGGTTGGGCCTACTGGATTTTCTGAAAAAGATCTTCGCATCCAGTATGCTGAGTATGCTGCTGATACACTGATATTCTGTAAGCATGGGGATGAAGAACTTAATTTGAAGTTGCTTCTTACTGGATTTGAATTAGCTTCTAGTTTAAGGATTAATTTTCATTAAAGCTTTATTATTTAATTGGGATATGATCCTAACAAACAAAATTTGGTGACGGCTAGACTGTACTGTCAGAGTGGTTAACACCTTATTATTTACTTGGGTATTCCTTTGAGACACGACACCTTACTAAGAGATGATTGGCAGTCTTTTTTAAATAAGATTGAGAAAAGACTCACTGGGTGGAAGGATGCTTCTTTGTTTAGAGGTGGGAGGCTAGTACTTGCCAATGTTGTTCTTTCATCTATGCCTTTATCCACGGTCTTTTCATGCTCTGCTAGCTTGGGTTGTTAAGAGAATTGATAAAGTAAGACGGAATTTCTTTTGGATAGGGACTATTGAGACTTCAAGTTATGGTAACTTGGTGCAGTAGAAACTTGTTTGCAATCGTAAGAAACAAGGAGGATGAGGAATTCTGGACTTTTAAGATTCTAATAAAGCTTTACTTGGAAGATGGTTAGCGGATTTTTCACATATCCTAATTTGCTATAGGTCCGTTAGGATAAGTCACAATATTATCAGTATGTATCAATGTTCTAAATATGATCACGTATCCACATAGGAAATTTGATATCGGATTGAGGATATTGGAGATATATCGAGGAGGATATTGACTATATATCGGAGTATCATTTTGGATACTTAAAATGATGGCATATGTAAGCATAGATGCATCTAAGAAGATATAAACTATACTAACTAAAATAAAAGTATATTTTGGTTATGCTTCTATCGTTAAACATGAATATCGGAGATATTGACTAAATATCGAAACTCAATCAACTAAAAACCCCAAAATTGGAAGGAATAATAATAATAATAATCAAAAAAACTGAAAAAAGGAAACGAATACTTATCTTGATTGAAAACCTCTCCCTTACAACGATTAAACACCAGAAGGCGAACTACGATCGACTTTTGCCGAAAAATTTTGACTGTCGGGATGAGCGAAGCGGCGTGAGGAGCTGGCGACGATTAGGGCAAACTTGTGATTTTCTCCTGAAAACCCCCACTGGCCATATGTTTTAACTGATGGATTTGGATCGGGTCGGGTCGGGTCGGATCCACTTTTCAGTGGACCAACCCGCTAACCAGACCTTAAAATCAATAATGAATAGCGGCCGATGTTTCAAAAGAAAATATCGACTGCAATATCGGCCCAAACCAGATATATCGACGATATTTCTCCAAAGATCGGAAACCGCAATAAAACAGCCTATATCGTATCGGCCCAGTAATAATTCCAATGTTGCGGCCGATATATCGGCTATCGGACCGCCGGTATGTATATATTTGGTTTAGTAATACGAACGAGCAGTTTACTCTTATTTTTGGGGGAAAATATACTTCCTCAACTAAAACCTTTCCTTTCTAGTAATACTCTTCAGTGTGGAGATGGGTCTTAGTGTTCTTTTTGGATATATGGCGTCATATGCTGAATTTGACAGCTTTTCTTCCCACTTTGTATGATCTGTTTGTTTTTATGGGCTTTTTGTCAAAGACAACTGACTGGCGGGATGGTTATACTTCGAGATGGAGCTTCACTGGTCCTACTTTGTTTGAATTCTTTTCAATTCTTTGTCATGTAAATCAGTTCAGTCCTACTATTTTCATGGACACATGAATTTGGAGATGGGAGAGTAGGGAGAATTTCATTGTTAGACCTTTTTATACAATCTTCAACTTCAATGGAATTATTGATTCATATGCTTATATTTGAAAATTTGAGGACCTTTAAAAGTCAGACGTACCAACTAGTTGGACATTAAAAATCAACTTAATACTCATGATGTGCTGCAAAACAAGGGGTTGGTTTTTGCTAATAGATGTGTTTCGTGTGAATGCCAGTTGGAAAATAGTTCTCATATATTCCTACAGTGTCATTTTATTCAATCAGTATCAGTTTGTAGATCCATTAAGTTTAATTTGCAAGTGACATGTGAACCTTCTTCTCGTTTGGATTTATGGACTAGTTCGAGGAGTATAATATTAGCCAAGGAGTTCAAATTGAATGGGACATGTATGCCACGGTAGTGGTTTTGGTATGAAAGAAATCAAAGGATTTTTACTAGTAGGAAGGAACCTAGCTTTTCTTTACTGCAATAGTGTTAGATCCGTGCGCGGCTAAAGAGGGGAGGGAATTACTTTGCGCACAACAAGTCATGGAGAAATTACTTTGCGCACAGCAAGTCATGGAGAAATTACTTTGCGCACAACAAGGAGGGTTTTCTTATTTTCTATTTAAACTAGGGCTAGCCGTCATTTGTATGGATGATTGATATTGGATATTTTCTATTGAGCGTCCTTAGGTTTAGATCTTAGAGTAAACGAGTGCGGACGCCCTCTTTGGTGTCTTGGGAGGAGAGCACACCTCTTTTGTGCACAAATATCTTATTATTTCTACTATTTTCTCAATAAAAATCATATCTTTTGTTGGTTCCTAACATTTTGGTATCAGAGCGATGATCTTGGCATCCATGGAAGTGGCTACCACCAAAAAAAATTGAAGCTATGGAGGAGAAGTTCAACGGCGAGATCGAGTGGATAACGAGATCGTTGACGAGGAACGAGGAGGCCGTAAAGAAATTGACGACATCCATCGACCAATTAACGACAAATCAAACGAAGTGTGACGAACAATTTGCAAAGATTTTCTCCCTCTTGACGGCTATTACACAAGGTGAAGGAAACCCTAAATCGACGTCAAAGGCGACATCTTTGGACGAGAAAGGCCCAGATCTGAAATTCTCAGATCCAAGTCTGAAATTCTCAGATTCAGATCCAGATTTGAAAGTCTCAGATCTGAAATTTTCAGATTCAGATCTGAAATTCTCAGATGCAGATCTGAAAGTCTCAGATCTGAAATTCTCGGATCCAGATCTGAAAGTCTCAGATCTGAAATTCTCGAATCCAGATCTGAAATTCTCGAATCTAGATCTGAAATTATCAGATCCAGATCTAAAAGTTACAGATCCAAATCTGAAAGGTTCAGATCCAGATCTGAAATTCTCAGATCTAAAATTTTCAGATCCAGATCGTCAAGTTTTCAGATCTGAACCTTTCAGATCTGGATATTTTCAGAACGGCAGTGAAAGCGGTGGAGATCATTTTCATCCTTTTGATCCGGGAGGAGATATGCAATACGTGGAATGGATGGCACGCACACTCCATGCACCACCTTGAGGACAAGGTGAATTTTCAGGGGCGGAGTAATGTTAGATCTGTGCGCGGCTAAAGAGGGGAGGGAATTACTTTGCGCACAACAAGTCATGGAGAAATTACTTTGCGCACAGCAAGTCATGGAGAAATTACTTTGCGCACAGCAAGGAGGGTTTTCTTATTTTCTATTTAAACTAGGGCTAGCCGTCATTTGTATGCATGCTTGATATTGGATATTTTCTATTGAGCGTCCTTAGGTTTAGATCTTAGATTAAACGAGTGCGGACAACCTCTTCGGCGTCTTGGGATGAGAGCACACCTCTTTTGTGCTCAAATATCTTATTATTTCTACTATTTTCTCAATAAAAATCATATCTTTTGTTGGTTCCTAACAAATAGCTAATGGCTTGTTTCTTTTTGGCAGGCCATCTTCCAAAGGAGTCATGGCATAAGCTTGTAAGAGGAACAGGACCAAGAGAAGCAGCAAGAAAGAAAGTGCTTCAGGATTCTAATATTGATATTACTAAAGATAATACAGATTCTGATGTTGCTGATAATGAGGGTGCTTATGTACGCCCTCTACTGGTGACTCCCATTAGAATTCAGACAACTAACAGAGTTGAGATGATTATTTTTGATGACAAAACTGCTTTCTTTTTTTCTTTTTCTTTTTAAGCTGTTTTTTGTGTGGGATTGTTTTGGTTTATGTATATATGGAGGTGGTTAGTGAAGCTTTTTGTGCTATCTTTCTCTTTTTGGGAAGGGTTGAACTCTGATTATATGTAACCTCCGGCACTTGATGGCTACATTTCTTGGTTGGGGGATGTAGTTCTTTGACCAAAAGTTATCCTTTTTCTATAAAAGAAACTCTCCTACACTAGCGCCAGCGCCTCGCCCAACACCCCGACGTAAGATGCAATCAGCACATTGACTCAAAACTCATATGTTGAACTTAGATTGTATCAATATGCACTTGGGATACTTCAGCAGAGATAAAAATAGAGGGAGAGATGGGGAAGGAGGGATGGAAGGAGGGAGAGTGCTTGCAATGCTCTTGACAGAACTAAGCAGCAACTACATAACTACACACAATCTAATTCAAAATGTAATCTTTTACAAATAAAAAAATACAATCAATAACAATATAATATCTACCAACGTGCTAGAAACTATTCATTACCTCCAACTTCCTTCAATCCAGGTCCTCTTGCCGGGTCTCCGGCCCATGTGCACCAGATGCACCACCTCCATTTCCTCGGCTACCTCCGCTTCCACTCCCACCACTCCCCGCATCGCTACCTTCAGCTTGGGACCCTGCAGCCCCGAATGGCCAGGGCAGCTGAATTCTAAACCTCCTCTCCACCGTCCTCGGGCTTCCAGCTACCCATGCATTGCCTTCTCCCCCTCCTCCTGCTGCTGCCGCCAATCCGACCCCTCCGCTGCCCCAATCCCCTGGCGTCTGCCCCTGCCCCTGCCCCTGCCCCTGCCCCTCCACTCCCCTCTTCCTATTCTCATAATCCGGGTCATCCGTGGCTAACTCATACCGACATACGGGGCAAGAGTTATGCAACTCAAGCCACGGCATAATACAGTCCTTGTGATACAAATGCTTGCATGGCATCTGCTTGGCATCGGCCCCGATCTCAAACTCGTCCTTGCACACAGCGCACTGCGCCCCATCATCGGCCTCAATCAATTCCTGAGAAATCTTGACATCAGGAAGAGAATCCATGGCTGATTTTGCGGCCGGAGGCGTCCCATACCGATTGGGGTCGTTCTCAGCGAGCTGCTGGATGAGTTGCTCGAGGCCAGGGCCAATGAAGTAGTCCCCGAAGTTGCCAGCGAAGGGGGATCCCCCGCCGCCGCCGCCCCCCTCAAATACGAACTGGATGTTGGCGCCGTCACCGACCATGGTCTGGAGGTAGTTCTGGATGAACTGAATAGGGTTGAACGGCTCCGGGCCGAGTGGGCCAGACGATGACGATGACCGCAAGGACGATGCCTGGGATCCACCGCCGAAGATTCCGGCGAAGTCGGAGGGGGAGCGGACGTCCAAGGAGGCGGCGGGGACGGCGGATGAGAGGGAGGACAAGAGAAACGGAGGGAAGAAAGGATCGTGGTGGGAATCGAAGGAGAAAATGGGGCTAGGGTTAGGGTTAGGGTTTGATGGAGGCAGGTCAAACTCCTCGATGAAGCCTCCGTGGCAGAGAGGGCAGAGGAGGTCGCCGGATGCAGAGGGTGTGATGGAGACTGTGCGGTCACATTGGTGGCAGAAGTAGCGCTCGGAGGCAGCGGTGGGACCGGTCCCGCCGCCGCCGCCTGGGCCCGAATTGGGTGCCGACGACGACATCACAGAGAGATTTGGGAGAAAATGGGGAGAGATTTGGGAAATTGTTTTTCATTTTTTTAGCATAGGAGACGAATAAATCGGGCTTTCTGGCACGTGAGTTGCGTGTGCGTATGACTCATGTACGGGGACGACGGTCGGAGTGAAGCGGCAAGAGTGATGCTATATACACACAAAATCCAGATGTATATATACTTTTTCTTTTCCAAAAAATGGAAAATCAATCAGCTCATTTGTTACCTCTCACTCTCTCTTCCTTTTTTGATAGCAATTTGCACTAGGAATCATATACATCTCATACTTTGAGGTTGTATATAGCATTATCTTTGCGGCAACCGTTTCTCAGAAAGGACGATTTTGTCAAAACAGCCAAAAATTATTAAAAATTCGCAAAATCGACCAAGTTCAAAACTAATTAATATTTTCGACCAAGTTCCTCCACGTCAGCGCTCAGCATGTGACTATGTGCTGACGAAGAATTTTCATCGTTTGGCCGCGGTTGGGTGATACGATGTCCCCCATTTGGTCGCAGTTGGCAACCGCAGCCAAACTGAAGCTAGCCCGTGACTCATTTAAAGTGGCCGTGGTTGATAACCGCAACCAAAAATCACACTTAAGCCTTTGAGGCAGCAACTCCTCTCATTCTAACTTCACAAAAAACTCATCTTCCTTTTAAAAAAACCTAGAGCGGCTGACCCATATTTCTAAGTAAAAAAGCTTGGATCAAGCCATTACCTTCAAAGATCACCCGATCTGACACTAGAGGGCACCGGAGAACAAAGGAACAACCGGACATATCTTGATTACCCACCATTGTAAGTTTTATTCATCACTCTCTATAAGAATTTTTTTTAGTTTTATTAAAATTTTGAAAATGTAGGAAAAAATTGACTTAAAATTTTTCATATAGCTGATTATAATTAGTCCATAATTATGAATGTGTTTGTACACGGTTATAATAATGGCCAGTGAATGGATTTTTGTGCATGGTTATAATAATGGCCAGTGAACGGATTTTTGTCACATGCTATTTTAATGGATATTTATTGATTAATGACAATAACAAATGGAGGTATGTCGGGAGATCATGAAACCACTTATTATGATAAGACTGTTGACGTATTCCAAGCTAGTAGATCAGATACACCAGAGCACAATGATAAGCCATCGTAAGTATGCATTGAATCCGGTGTGCAAATAGCTGATAACAGATCATAGGTTTACAGCTGTGAAGATATCATATGCGATATGGAGATTCTATTCAGCTTGGAAAAAGTTCAAAGGTTAGTTGAAATTTACATGGAAAATGAAGTAATAATCAACACCCCAGTGACTGAATCACGCTGCACATTTGCTCGCATACTGGATATGGGTACCGAATTGGCAGACTTTATGTTATATTCTCCAAAAAAGAATACCATCCTATGGAGAATAAGATGTGAGAAGTGTGTTCATACTACCCACAATATGATGTGTAAGTATCGGCATTGTGGAAGTAATTCATAAATTTATGTGAAATTTATATAAAGTAAATTCGATATTCTAAAAATTTCACTTTTTCATATGCCATTAGCAGGTGGAATGTTGCGGGACAGGGAATTGAAATTCATAAATATGGTGGTCATGCAACCTACTCAACTTACATGTAAGACACATATGTGTAGGATCTGAAACTATAAGGAGAAAACACTAGAGGGTGGTGAATAGCGCTTTATAAAGATAATAAGGAAACTACGCCTAATTAAATGATCCCTTATGCTACCCTAGTGCGGAATGAAAAGAGAGAAACAAACACAGAAAATCAAACGCAAACAAGGGATTTACCCTTGTTCGGATTCACCGAGTCTCCTCGACTCCTTTGAATCCTACTCTAGCAACCCACTAGCAAAACCGCTAGTGATTAGTGATCCATTAATACCCACTTGCCAAAACCTGACAAGTAAAAAACCAATACACTTTCTTCCACTTCCAACAAACCGGGAATGGACTACTCTCACAAGCGAGAGGAGCCTTTCTTCTACTTCACACAACCTGAGAATGGACTACTCTCACAACAGAGAGGACTTCTCAAATGTCAAGAGAAACTGTAGACTGAAACAATTTCACAACCTATGCCTTGAATAATACTCTTAAGAATGAGGCAATAAAGGTGTGTGAGATGTGCTCTAAATGATGAGAGTGAGAGCACTAACTTGTCTCAAGATATGTAGCAATAAATGCTAGAAGATGATCTTGAAAGCTTTGGAGACACATTGATCTTTAGAGCTTGAGCTTGAAATGCTTTGAATGATTTGAATGCTCTAGAATGAAATTAAGGCCTTGGAATCACTTGAGAGTGTAATGAATGAAGTCTTAGATGCTTAACTAACTTCTCAAGTCAAGACATTAAAGCCATATTTATAAGCCACTGAAATCTGCTCACAAATAGCAAAAATGCCCAAGCATTTAATGCTGCAAACGGCTCTTAACGAGTAGAAATCCTGGTTACCAGTTGCCTGAATAAGAACGACCAGTCGACTGTTGTATTATTCTGAATGGGCATTAAATGCAGTCTAATGGGCATATACCAGACGTCCGAAGAAGACTTCCCAAACGTCTGGTCCACTGCTCAGTCGTCTGGTCCAAAGGCATTAGACGTCAGATCATACAGACAGTGTACAACTTAGTTACTGGAATATAGCTGATCCGACTGCCCATGCGTCTGATGTTCATTATACAGACATATAAACAACTGTTCAGACGTCTGGTAATACAACTTCAGACGCCTAATCAAGACTGACTGTAATAAGCAACTGGAAATATTTGCACTAATTTACCAGACGTCTGATATATATCATCCAGACATCTATTTTTCGTCAGTCATCAGAGGCCGAGTTACTGGACTTTCGGCTTGAATTATTCAGATGTCTGGAGTTCATCATCCAGTCGTCTGACAATATGTTCAGACATCTGGAATTAGAACTTCAAGCATCTGATATTGCCAGTGTATTTGGAGAACGAAATGCATATAAGCACCAAGTGTCTAAAGGCAAAGCACCAGACGTCTGGGTGGGCTTAAAACTCTTCTTTGAGTTTATGCAAGTTCTAACCCTTTGACACTCAAAGATATATGCTCTAAAGTGTTTTAATGAGTCTATTCAAGGCTTAACATGCTAGTTCAACTAAGACGTAAAGAAAGAAGGTTTACATATTTATCCCATTCGCTTCCTATTGAATGCATTGAAGACTTCCATTGAGCTTGTGAAGTTCAACACTTTGACTTCCTTGAGATCACTCCTTGATAGCCATTCTTGTTGAGTTCAACGCTTTGACTTCCTTGCGTTCACTCCTTGATTTCCATGCGTCATTGATTGATGTCCATGCCTCAATTATATGAGTCATCATCTTCATTTGATTTGACGTTAACCGTATTGAGGATGCTTTTTCTTAACTACAAAACATGAGGAACAGTCACAATTGATTATGTTTGTTTATCATCAAAACCACATTGGAGAATCCAATGTCTAACATTCTCCCTATTTGAGGATGTCAAACAATTGATCGTGTCTGGATGTACTCAAAAAACAATGTAGTTTTATCGCAAGTGCATGGTTAAGTGGTGAGCAGGAATCGAATCACGGGGACACGGTTGATATTATCTTTGTTATCCAGATGTAGCAAATATTGTGAATGATGGCGTAGGAATGTGTGTTACAGATATGTAAAGATGTCAGTTGTAATTCAATCAATAAAAATGCCTAGGACTAGGGAATCCTCACTATAGATTTTCGAGTATCAATGTGAATATGAACTACTAATTACTCACTCTTAGTTTAGGGTGAAATTGTCGCTACTGTGTTGTGAACCGGTGCAAGCTCTCGCGCTACACAACTCTAAAATAACTAAAGCTAGAACCTCGCTCTCGCGCAAGCCTAGTTGAATTATTATCATTAAGATTGACAATATAATTCAATTCTGCTCAAGTCCACTATCGTGCGACGTGAGTTCGAATGTATATTATGATGGTTCGTATTCGTCTTACCATCCTACAAACGAATATAATCATAGAAATATAATAAAGATGCTAGCTTTGGTCGCTCACACACACCAAGTCTAAGATATCCAGATTATAAATCTAAATCAAATATCTAGGGCTTCCTATAGATCAAGATCCTCTCTTGAGCTCTCAAGATCTAAATAGAAATCCCTAGCTGTTTGTAGTAAATCGATCATAATCTAACCCTAAAATAAGTTTAGCAACAATGTTTCAATTAATTTCACATATCAAACCCTAGATCCATAGGGTTCATCTCTTTGCCATATAGCAAAGAGCCTACTCACTAATTAACATGATCATAGGAATTAAATTCATGGAAACAATAGAAATCATCATAAAAGCGAGAATCAAACTAGAAATATTCATAAAAGTAAATAGATCAAGAGTTTCGACAAACCAATGTAAGGACCCTGACTATGAGGAAAACACTAGAAGGGGTGTTGAAGAGTGTTTATAAAATTTATTAAGAAATTATGCCTAGTTAATTTCATAATCCAACAAAGATGCGGAATTATGAATTAACAACAATAAACAAGCAAAGACAAGTATGTCCAAGGGTTCAGATTACCCAAGTCAAACCCGACTTGTTCTCGGTAATCCTACGTCCCTTCCACCCGGGATACCACCCGGATACTCAAGTTAGAACCACTTGAGGTTTCCTTTCAACCCACTTGTAGCAATCCTACAAGTGAAATCAATATACTATTGATGTCCTTGAATCCCACTACTTGGGATCAAGCAAACCACTCTCACAACCGAGAGTAAAACCAAATAACAAAGGTTATGAAATATGAAATTTACACTTACAAATCATATATGCATTGAAGTAGAACTTGAAGGAGCAAAGTGATTGGAGTATTGATCTCTTCCCAGAAGAAAGAGAGTCCCTTTCTCTTGTAACCACCAAATGTCTATAATATATGAACTTTGACTCTAGGTTGAAGAGCAAGAGAGAATGAGATTGGAATTCTAGGGATTTGAGAAAATGAGAGCTTGAGAACTTAGAGATGAATGCTTGAATTGCTAAGAGGCTTCCAATGGAATAGTAGCATGCTCTTAAATAGGCTCTCTAAAACCCTCAAAGGAAATACCCAAAATCCCTCTCAAATCCATGTGGAAAATCCCAACGGATTAATTTTACAGCCAGGATAGGTGACTGATGAAGAACGGATAGTGGCTTACTGCACTGTGTCAGAGGGTAGGTGAGAATTCAAACGGTGACTTACCACGTAGGATAGTCGACTGATGAAGGTTGGACAGGCGCTTGAAAACCGTCAGGCGACTGGGAAACCATCTACATGCGTTTGTGGGGAAAAGTGCATAAGTTGTCAACATGTAAGAAGTCTGGGTAAGCTTGGACATGTGACTAATGTGGTACCAACATGCGTCTGTGCCATAAGCAGACGACTGGAAAAACAATTTCAGTCGTCTGTGTGCACAAGTGTGTAACTTGCCAAAATAAAAGAGCTGGGCAAGTGATGAACATGTGACTGTAGAGGTATTGACAGGCGCCTGTGACATGGGCATGCGCCTGTAAAACATACATAGTGCACCTGAATGAACACATGCGTAAGTTGACATATCTTGGGATTTTTGGATAAGAGGAGACAGGCGATTGACTAACAAGTCACATGCGCTTGAAACTAGATAGGCGCATGTACTTTGTACAACAGTCAGATGTTGAAAGTTAGGAATGAAAAGCCCAAAAACATATGTCAAAACATGTGCATTACAGACGACTGCAGAACAATTCTCAGGCGCATGTATGGAGACAGGTGCCTGTATTTTGTTCTTCAGTCGCCTGTTGAAAGTCCAGAATGCACATTAAAGGGAATGAAGAGTTGGAGTCCTAAGAAATGGTTTCTAATGACTTCCTAGGCTAGATAGAGTGAAGTATGTGAGCTTCAAGATAGTTCTACTACAAGGCTACATTCTAATCAAGAGAAATAAAAGCGTAAAAAGATTTACATTGAATTTTGCTTCTCTTCTTTCTCTTGAATGGCCTTGAGGTCCTTGAAGCTTCTTTCTTCAACGTGATCACCCAATCTTTAGTTCATTGAGCTTTGATTGATCTCGATAGTCATCCATTGCTATTTGATCTTCATGATCAGCTTAGGCAATGGATTAACTGCACTGGGGGGAATAGTTACACGTATTTATGTTTGCTCATCATCAAAACCAAGTAGGGAGAAGTCCAATACTCAATATTCTTCCCCTTTTGGGTGATGACAACCAATCATAACAAAAAAATAATAATTGTGATTTAAAGAGATACTTACTCTCCCAACATAGATGCCAATCAAGTTAGACAATAAAGATATGGGCATCACGAGATCAATTAAAGCATAAGCATGATATGCGTGAATGAAATGAGTTCAAATATTTGAATCTAGGATATTGAATCCAAATTCACTCCAAATTCACTATGTCCCCTGAATCTAAGGCTATTTCAAAATTAGATTCAAGTTTAGCTTCTGGTTAGCACAAAATTATGATTTATTTATTTCTCTCCCACTATGGAATTATCCAAAAAGCAGGAGTAGAGAAACAATAATAACTAGTGCTAAATAAAAGTAAAACAATCATTGGAGTATAAAGAATTGCATATGCATTTAATGTGATATCAAATGAAAATAAGAAAACCATGAAGGTGTATCACACAAATACATATCAAAATCTTCAAAACTAGGTTGATTAGAGGAATAGAAGTCCAATAGCAACATTAAACATGCAATACGACTTATCACATAACACACACACACGCATGCACGCATACACACATACACGCGCACACGCGCGCACACATACATAATAGAGCACAAAGAGAGACAATATCACACAACATTCACATCCGAGAATATATGAGTCAAGAGTGATCATCACATGTGTGTGTATGTGTCTATACATACATACTAGTCATAACCCGTGCCCGCGGGCACTGTTCATTTAAGATTTCCCTCACGAAATCTTTGTGCCCCGAAAAATTATTTCCACAGCCAAAATTTAACAGAACAATAAATTAGCGTAAAATTATTTAGTGGCGCGGGCGCATTTGGCGCGGAACAACAAATTCGGCGCCGGCGCTTTCGGCGCGGAACAACAAATTCGGTATCGAACAACAAATTTGCGCCCGCGCCTTCGGCGCGGAACGACAAATTTGCGTAAAAAATTTAGCGAGCGCCTTCGGCGCAGACGCAGAACAACAAACATCAGGGTATTTTTACGCTAATTTGTTGTTATGCTAAATTACGCTATAATTTTTATTTTGTTTAATTTAATGAATCATGCCTCTTCACAATCTTTCCCAATGCACTTTTAATTTCAAAATTTAGGTTCCCAAGACAATTTCTCCCCCAAATATAATGTCCACAATCTTTCCCAAGGCACTTCTAATTTCAAAGTTTTGGTTAACAAGACACTTTTTCCATCAAAATTTAAGTTTTCCCACTAAAATTTTCACAAAATCCAATCTCAACCATTGATTTACTAAGATCAAATCTTAGCCACTCTTTGTCTTATCCTAGTCAAACCTAGAATTCAAAAAACATTGTTAAATGTAAAATAGACTAATCATAACCCGTGCCCGCAGGCACGGTTCATTTAAGATTTCCCCCGCGAAATCTTTGTTCCCCGAAAAATTATTTCCACATCCAAAATTTAACAGAACAATAAATTAGCGTAAAAATATTTAGCAGCACGGGCACCTTCGGCGTGGAACAACAAATTTGGCGCAGGCGCCTTTGGCGCGGATTGACATATTCAACGTCGAACAACAAATTTGACGCCCACGCCTTCGACGCGGAACAACAAAGTAAAAAAATTTAGCGGCGCGGGTGCGAAACAACAAACCTCAAGGTATTTTTACGCTAATTTATTGTTCCGCTAAATTGTTTTATGCTAAATTTTTTATTTTGTTTAATTTAATGAATCATGCTTTCCACAATCTTTCCCAAGACACTTTTAATTTCAAAGTTTAGGTTCCCAAGACACTTTTACCCCCAAATTTAATCTCCTCAATCTTTCTCAAAGCACTTCTAATTTCAAAGTTTAGGTTCCCAAGACACTTTACCTCCCAAATTTAATCTTCATAATCTTTCCCAAGACAATTCTAATTTCAAAGTTTTGGTTTCCAAGACCCTTTTCCCACCAAAATTTAAGTTTTCCCACTAAAATTTTCACAAAATCAAATCTCAACCATCGATTTACCAAGATCAAATCTCAGACACTCTTTATCTTGTCCTAGTCAGCCCTAGAATTCAAAAAACGTTGTCAAATGTAAATTATATATATATATATATACTAGTCATAACCCGTGCCCTACGGGCACGGTTCATTTATGGTATTCCCCCTCAAAATCTTGGTTTCGCACAAAATTAAAGCATTATTATGATAATTTAGTTCCCTCAAAAATTTTAGTTCCCCAAAATTTACTTCCCCCATAGAATTTATCTTCCCAAAAAAATTTCCCTAATCACTAATAATATGAATGCATCATAACGCACAATACAATGGAATTTCATATCGTCATCTTACATTATGCAAAAGTCTCGTAATCAAAATTAGCGATGAAACCTGATCTACAGATAGAGCATGACAAACTTAATCCAAAATTGAGTTCTTGCAAGCAAAACATCAGCTCAAAGGCATGGATGCATCTGTAATTTTGATCAGAAAACTAATAGCATAATTGAAAGAAGTCAATTGAATTAAAAAAAGTACTGAATGATGACATTTCAAAAGACGATTTTTATGCATATCAAAGATAAGAAGCTAAAACAATATATTAACCCCCATTTAGCATTGTTAAAATAACATTCTCTAATAATCAAAATAACCTTCATTGTGAATCAAAGTTTTAGAATACATTGACGGTTCTACCAAACAGCACTTGCAAACTAACTCCGATTAGATAACATCAATACAACCACTATTGCAAACCAGCATCTAACTTCTATGAAACATCTTCAAATAATACAACGTAGATAACGATAACAATTGATGGAAGGACTACAACATAATGATTATATCTGTGGGAATCATTATGGCAATTCACAATCATGATTCATACATACCATCAACAAAAAATTAAGAATTTCGAAGCAAATACAAAATTCTCCTTTCATTAGAATGTCAATCCAAATTAAAAATAAAATGGATGTTCTATCTCTTATGCTAAATGCAATTGGGTTACAATGCAATTGAATATATAATGTATTGATTGAGGGTTCTATGTGATACAGTTAATTCTAATTCTTACATCCGCTTCCCTCAGGCAAGAATTCTCCTGTTTCGGGTAGATTTAGCTCTTCCTCAAGCTCCACAGTGTACGCCTATCAACAAAAACCATAGAGAATATATAACCAAAATCTCAATATCTCTCAAAAACAAACTGCATTCGTAATTAAATACTTAACTATACCTGATTTCCATCTTGGGACCTCGCAGCAGACTCCCAATTCTTGATCATCCTCATCTGCCTCCCCTCCACCTCCACTTCCCCACCTGCCACTCACTTCCTCATGTTCATCTTCACTTACATTTCCCCTCAACCACCACCTCCATTGCCCCCCGTAACCAGAATTATCGACATGTCCGGCACCCAATCTGTCTGACAACACCAGGCTCACCAATAAGCCAGCTCTCACCTATGGAAATTCATTACCATACCCAATCCTATATCTCTTACCAAGCTGCCCTCCTTTGCACGCAACCACCGAATGACGACCTTGATGATGATGATGATGATGATACTCGAAGACGAACCTGGTGCCCTCGAGTCTAGTCCCCATTGAGTAGCTCGTCGACATCCCGTAACTCTGCTGCATTGACCCCAGAGATGCAATTGACAGATGTGGCGATGCCAGTCCAAGCCCTTCCTGACCCACCTCAACCGAACGTCACCAGCATTTCATTCAAGTCCTTGTCCTGAATACAATTAAAAATATTTGAGAATCTCATCTGTTGGATCCTGTGGATGGCAAACAACACTAGAAGGGGGGTTGAATAGTGTTGTACAAATAATAAATCTTTTTCGTTATTTAATCAATCAACACAAAACAAAACCTTCTAATGTTGCCTAAGAAACCAAGTAGAGTGATCTACGCTTGTTTCTTAATCAACTTAATCAATCTTCAAAACAAGTCAGAGATAAAACTCTTCTGGTAGTCGACTCCCTAAAAACAGTAGTCGACTCCCAGAGGGATATTATGCACAGCTTAGTTAAGCGAATACTTAATGAAGATATAAACGATTACATGGAAGTACAATAGAGAAGTAGATACAGAAATTGATCTTGCAATATATTATGAATGAGTTACAAATATGTCACGCCCCGCTGCCCAAAATAAGGAGGGTCGGCGTGACAAGCCGCGGTATTAGAGTACCAAGCGCTAAGTGCACACCAAATGTCACGCAGGCCACTGCAAACGCTGAGGAAACACAGACAGTAAAGTACAGACTGAAATGAAAACAGAACAGTACAGCTCCAACACAGAAGGATAGTACAAGGCACTACAACGCAGGCAGCAAGGTAAGTACGACGAACAGAGCATCACAGAGCACAGCTACTACACGTCCAGTACCGTACAAGTCCAATGTACAACCCCAACAGCAAAAGCTCCCACAAAAGTACAACTCAACCCTATGGGGTACAAAGGGAACATGGGTACAATACTACTATCACACACACAAAGACTACACCACGCGACCCACACTAACCACGATCACTACGGACCCTGCTGAGACGAGCTGCCCTCCGGGGTCTCCACTTCCGGACCCGCCGCCTGAGAACTAGTACCTGGACCTGAAGGGGGAAAGGACATGTCACAGCGTGCCCAGGAGGAACTCCACAACTCTACCACTCTAATCATAGAGCACAACAAGGAAGCACAACAAGGAAAAGGCATCACATTCCAGAGTTACTGTTTGTTGTTGTTAGTTTTCATGCATGAATTCGAAACCTCAGTAACAGGTCAGACATCAGGGACTGGACCTCACCCGGTAAGGTGGGTGGAATGTTACGACTTCCCGAGATAAGCACTTACGAAAGAAGCCGTTTACCAACTCAACTACAACCGCACCAACTCCCCGCCGCTGAGGGCTCGTCAGGAGTGGCCCACAACTCAGCAGTCCATCCCCGCATGCCCACTCGTTACCTTGGTTTCCCCCAAACCCTCCTAGGGCACTCACCCACTTCGATTGGAACGAGACAACCCTAGGTCATCTTTTAACTAATCATTAATCAAGGGTATGAAGCATGTAAAATGAGATCCAATACATTCTTTTCATTGGGATGTTCACAACAACTTGCGAGCTCCATAAGCCATGAACATAAACATCCATTTCCAAACATGCAACATAAAGTAGCATACCCATAGACAGCACTTAATCACTGATGAATCCACATTAGCGATATGTTCAGAAGTAAACCAAAACAATAATCTAGTCATTAGCAAACAAAGCAATTTGCTGAACTTTCGCCAACAGTCACAAACATCAATGATTATCAGCCATTTCTAGTGAGAATTTAACACAACTTACTGAATGAAAGTTGTGGATATGTCAGTTTTAAGTTCACGTATAAAATTTCATACAAAACTAAGGAGTTTATGATTTATGGTGAATTATTTTGTGACGACTGTCAGTTCTGTTTTTCAGACAGCTTTCTGGGTCTGTCTTGATGGCCAATTTTAGCCCCTTTTCAGGCAGAATTTCAGGATAAGCACTCTAGTGAAGTTTTAGAAAATTTCGTTATCTTTCCAACGAGACTAAAATCATAAAATTCCGATGTGTGTGCAGATCGTGAGCTCCGTTTTGCTAAAATGTGCACATGTTGACAGAATTACAGGCATGCTGTAAAGAATGAATTTTTACCCAAACTTTCAGTTCGAATTGGAAGAAGTTGTGAACATGAAAGTTGTTCATAACTACAAATTAAACAACATATAAATTTTTTGGAGCATTTCTAATAGTCATTTAATCCCAGAACTCAGCTAAAGTTTCAGCAAATTTCAGGCATGCATCAAGATTCCTAGTTCTACAACATTCTTCCCAAAATTTCAGAGAAAACTCATACATATAAGATGCTTTCCATCATCTATAATTAGAGAAGGAGGATGAAGAGTTCCTACCTCTTTGGAGCTTCAAGAATGGTTGATGGTTTGAGTAGTAGCCCTCTCCTTCTACTTCTCCTTCTCCTCTTCCAATTCTTCTTCTTCTTCTTCTTTTTCTTTCCTTTTTTCCTAGCTAATTTCAGCCATTGGCTGAAAATAATGGAGGGAGGGGGAGAGAAAGGGATTTAGGAGAAGGGAGTGGGGTGGGGGGTTATGATGGAAATTGAATTCCACCCCTAAGTAATTTTGATGATGAGCACACCAAATGAATGCTTAGTGTACTAACTACACTACACTTTAAGTATACAGATTTTGTGAAGCTCTACTAATACTCCAAGAAGCACGCATCAACGCTCCACGACAAAGACGAACATGGCTAAACTCAAGTGATGAAGCTCAAGCTCAAACAAAGCAAGAAGCTCAAAGAGAAGCTCATCTTCACTTCATCAAGTTGACTAAACTGCCGAAGACATGTTCAGAGTCTAGTGTGAGTGTGTCGTGTCTTTTAGGATATTTGTCAAAGCCATATCAAATAGACAACACACACACAAATGATTTCGAAACAAATTTCTTAACTATCTTCAAAAATAGTTTTTAAAGAGCTTTTCTAGTCAATTCATAATTCTCGTAGTGAAACTCCACGCACCCTGGAGTTAACTACACTTTTGACTAGAACAACAGGAAAAACTCCTCTGGGAGTCGACTACCAAAAGTAGGGAGTCGACTACTTCTCAGAGATGAAAATTTCCTAGACTCCTCTGGGAGTCGACTACCTATAGAGGGAGTCGACTACCTGCTGGAAATTTTCAGACGTTTTGAATTTGAATTTTAAAATCTTTTGAGCAATTTACTCCGAAATTTTTGGGACAAAAGTCAAACCAAATTTGAAATTCAAATCTCAGTTTTTTCCCTATAAATAGAGCTTAATTCTTTTGTGAAAAATACAAGATTGAAAAATCAAAATTCGTAAAAGCTCTTCGTGAATCAAAGCTCTCTAATTTCTTCTCTCTAGCCAATTTTAATTTCAGTTTTTGATCTTGCAATATTTTTCCAATTCTTTTGAAGATCATATTATTATTTTATTGGCTAAGTTGTTTTTCAAAATCCTCTCTATTATTTCTCTTTAATTCTATTTGAAGGATTTTTGAAAAAGCTCTAGATCACAAAGAACTTATCTCGTATCTTTGTGTGATCTAGACTATCATTCTATTAAGCCACTACACAATTGTCTATCTTTTGATTGGCTATAGAATCGGGTGTATTTTTCAATCTCTATCATTTATTGTAGAGTATTGAACAAATCTCTTATTGTGTTAATTGTTGGAACACTAGACAAGTCTAGTTGTTGCCAGTTGGAAAGTCCTCGGTTTGTGAGGCAAGGGGAAACCCTAGACAAGTCTAGGTGTTGTGTTCGGAAATCCTGGTCAAGGCTAGGTCGTTGGAAATCCTAACGAGTGAAGTTAGGTGCTTGTATTTGCCAAGGCAGATAGTGGAAATCTCGTACCGGATTGGTCGGGGACTGGACGTACCCGGGTTGCGGGGAACCAGGATAAAAATCCTTGTCTTTGCGCTTGCATTCTCTGTGTTTGATTATCTTTACATTTATTCTATCTACAGCAAATATCTCTATCATTTCTCTACGCTGAGATTTACATCTGTAATCTTATTTGTTCTAACATATACTCTGGGAGTCGACTACTGCTCATAAGGAGTCGACTACCTGCTGTGAAATTTCGTTGTGCATTGTTAATTATATTGTTGATTAAGAACCAAGCGTAGATCGCTCTACTTGGTTTCTTAGGCAACATTAGAAGGTTTTGTTTTGCGTTGATTGATTAAAGAACGAAAAAGTTTTATCTTTATACAACACTATTCAACCCCCCCTTCTAGTGTTGTTTGCCATCCACAGGATCCAACCGGTTATGGTGCAGGGTGAGGGGAGAGATTTGGGGGGGGGTTAGGTGTATGGCAAACTTATTGCCATACTCTCTTTTTCTTTTCATTTTCTTTTTTTCCCTCTCTTTTTTTCAAATTAGCCCTCCTAATTACAAGTTTGACATTGCAAATATCTTACTTCCCTTTTGCACAATAACCCCTTCACTTAAAGAAATTTGCCTTAAGCTCAATCTTGCAATGATACCCTCATTTGGGTATAAATGAAAAATCGAGGGGCAATTTGCAAATCTCTCCACTCCCCGGGATTGGTGTGCACATGTACGAGAAACTTGAGTCAATTTAACGATTACTTAGTATTTGCACACTAGGGTTGTTACAAAATGTAATACTCAATGAATCAAGATAAACAAGCACAGAGAGAATCAAACGCAAACACAAGGATTTTTATCCTGGTTCCCCACAACCCTGGGTACGTCCAGTCCCCGACCAATCCGGTACGAGATTTTCACTATTGCCTTAGCAATACAAATACCTAGCCTCACTAGGATTTCTGACCACCTAAACTTGTCTAGGATTTCATCCTTGCCTCACAACCCGAGGACTTTACATTGCCTCACAATCCGAGGACTTTTCACAAACACCTTGCCTACAACAAGGATTTACAACCACCCTTATCACCAAGGGACTACAAGTAAAATAAAATCCAATACACCACAATGAATTAGTGGAGATTGGTTTTTACACCCAATAATTCTATAGCCAAGATTAAATTTGCAATTGTACTTAACGTGGCTAAAAGAATTTAACTCGTTCGTAGATCACACAAAGAATATGAATTTATTCAATGTGATCTAGAATCTAGATGTGTTCTTAGATCACACAAAGAATATGAAATTATTCAATGTGATCTAGAATCTAGATGTTTCAAAAATCCTTTGAGAATATAAAAAATCTAAGAGAAGGATTTTGAAAACCAATTTGCAATAGCCAAATAATAATAATGATCTTAAAAAGAATTGTAAAAGAATATAAGCAATAAGATCAGAAATTGAAAAACCGATTTGGCTATGAAGAACTTTGAGAGCGATGAGAACGATGAGATCTTTTGAGAGAATAAGAATTTTGCTCAAGAGTGAATTGGTGAGGAAAAAGATCTCAAGGCTTCTCTATTTATAGAGCCAAAGGAGAATTCAAAAAATAATTCAAATCAAGTTTGACTTCAGCCCAAAAATTAAGCAATGAATAAATGAGAGAGTGAATCAAAGAATTCTGGTCGCATAGCTGGTAGTCGACTCCCTAACTTTGGTAGTCGACTCCCAGAGTGTCTCAGAGAAAATCTGCTACAACTGGTAGTCGACTCCCTAACTTAGGTAGCCAACTACCAGAGTATCTTTTCTGGTAGAAGACAGAAATCAGTGTAGTGAACTACTGGGTGTTCGCAGTTGACTACAAATCGAAACTTAGCTTCTATGAAAAGAATGCTCTCAAATAAGTTTAAAATGAGTTTTAAAAACATTTTAGAAAATCATTTTGTGTGTGTGCAAATTCTTCTTGGCTTTGACATAATCCTAAGAAAATGAAAAACAACTCACACACTAGACTCTATGAAGAACTTGAAGCCATGAATGAGCTTGAGCTAGTTGCATATGCTTCGCTTGAATTTGAGCTCCTCTTTAGCTTGAGCATATTCTTTGAGCTTTGGAGTTGCGATCTAAATTCATCTTCATCTTCTATGTTTGTGGTTGAAGTTCTTCTTCTCGGAGTATGTTTCGAGCTTCAATTAGTTTATTGCACAGCCTACACACTAAAGTAGTATGATTAGTAATTTAACAACATTTGGTGTGATCATCAACAAAACAAACCACTTGGGGTAGGACTAGATTCCCATCACTCTCCCCCTTTTTGATGATGACACCCAAATGAAAAACATATGAATAATATGAAATAAAAACAATGAGTAAGTGTACTTACTCCCCCTGCTTAGATGCGATTTATTATTCATTCATGTTTTTGCTTGCTTCACTTTTTCTCCCCCTTGTCATCACAAAAAAATAATAATCGTATACATAGCAAGTGAAGAAAAAATTTCATAGGCTCCCCCTTAAAGTTTGCATCATTTCAGTTGGGTCTCCCCCTTAATGTATGCATGGATTTAGAGATTCATTGGGATCTCTTCTACTAATCCCTTATAGTTTTGGTACCTGAAAATCAACCAAATAATTTTGGTACCCTTTCTTTGTGGGTCCGTGGGATTAGTCATACATAATAATGTAATCATCAACCAAGAGGGAACCCAACCCATTTGGGTTGAGATTTCCCATACGTAAATCTATAATCTCTACAAAAATAAACATTGTTCATAAAACTAGAAATGTAATTGTCTTTCATTTGGACGGTTCCAATTTTGGGAATCCAAACTTTGACATATCCATTTTCAGTTTTAGGAACTCTAGCTTGATGATGAGAGATCCTAACATTTTGATTGGTTATATTATAACCTAAGCCATGTTTGCTAGATTGGGGTTTTTGTGATTTAATCAAGCTATCTAATTTTTCTTTACCTTTATTGAACCTAGCAACATTATTAACCAAATCCTCATGCTTAGCCTTAATGGCGGTCATGTTCTTTTCTAAGTCTCTAAACCTATTTCCTAGGTCTTTGAGTTCTACATTGAGCAACCTATTCTTTTCAATTAAATCCTTATTGTTGCTAATCAATTTTAGGCTCTCTTCTCTAATCTTTTCTACCTCTTGATTAGTAGGATTAGAACCACAAGATTTATGCATCTTTTTTAGAGTTAAAAGCTCTTTGAGTTGGACCTCATATAATGCATAAATTTTATGAAATTCCTCCTCATAATCAATTTCATCATCATCGCTACTATCGCTATCACTAGAGTTATGGTAGGAATTTACCTTGGGGTCTTCCCGTGCCATGAAGCACATGTAGTTCCGCTCGTTCCTTTTGCTTGCTTTTCCTTCATTTTCGGATGATAATGAGCTATCGGAATCCTCTTCATCATCGCTTCTATCCCAAGCCCCAAAAGCTTTTCTATTTGGCCTTTTGCCTTTATATGAGTTCGTTCTCTTATCTCTGTTTTTCTTTAGAGGGCATTCATTCTTCATGTGGCCTGGCCTATTACATTCATAACAAATAACATCATTAGTGGAATTGAACTTACGGTTGTAGGACTTACGTGCTTTTAGGATTTTCTTGTATCCTTTAGAGATGAGTGCCATTTGTTTCTCCATCTCATCTTTGACTTCATTCTCGGACTCCTCCGTATCCGATGTTGCTTTGAATGCAAGGTTCTTCTTCTTTTCACTGTGTTCCTTGGTCTTTCGCTCTTGCAGTTGGAGTTCATACGCCATTGATTGCCAATGAGCTCCTCCAAGGTTAGCTTTGAAGTGTCGTTGCCTTCTTCAATGGCCGAAGCTTTGGATTGTCATTCGGGAGTGAGGGATCTAAGGATCTTGCATACATGATCCTCTTGTGTGTACTTCTTTTCCAAACCCGCAAGTGTGTTGACGATCTCCGTAAATCTCGTGTACATCCCCGTTATGTTCTCGTCTTTCTCCATCATAAATTTTTCATACCTGCCAGCATAAAGAGAAGATTTTGAAGATTTAACTTTTTGGTTACCTTCTTGTGTTACCTCAAGAAGTTTCCATATTTGGTGCGTGGAGGTAGCCATGGAGATGCGGTTGTACTCCGTTGTATCAAGACCGCAATATAAAGTGGACACCGCCTTGGCATTTAGAGACACTTTGTCCTTCTCCGTCTTGGTCCACTTTTCTTCCTCAAGAGTGGGTTCTTCATAAGGATTCTCCACTATCTTCCATAGATCATAGGAGATAGAGAGAAGGTACATTCGCATCCGATTCTTCCAAGATCCATAATTTGATCCGTTGAGAAGTGGTGGTCTGGTGGAAGATTGTCCTTCGGGGAAATGATTGGTTGACGCCATCTATAACCTCGCTCTGATACCAAGTGTTGGATCATGTGGATGGCAAACACCACTAGAAGGGGGGTTGAATAGTGTTGTACAAATAATAAAACTTTTTCGTTATTTAATCAATCAACACAAAACAAAACCTTCTAATGTTGCCTAAGAAACCAAGTAGAGTGATCTACGCTTGGTTCTTAATCAACTAATTAATCTTCAAAACAAGTCAGAGATAAAACTCTTCTGGTAGTCGACTCCCTAAAAACAGTAGTCGACTCCCAGAGGAATATTATGCACAGCTCAGTTAAGCGAATACTTAATGAAGATATAAACGATTACACGGAAGTACAATAGAGAAGTAGATACAGAAATTGATCTTGCAATATATTATGAATGAGTTACAAATGTAATACTCAATGAATCAAGATAAACAAAGTAGAGATAAACAAGCACAGAGAGAATCAAACGCAAACACAAGGATTTTTATCTTGGTCCCCCACAACCCTGGGTACGTCCAGTCCCCGACCAATCCGGTACGAGATTTTCACTATTGCCTTAGCAATACAAATACCTAGCCTCACTAGGATTTCCGACCACCTAGACTTGTCTAGGATTTCACCCTTGCCTCACAACCCGAGGACTTTACCTTGCCTCACAATCCGAGGACTTTTCACAAACACCTGCCTATAACAAGGATTTACAACCACCCTTATCACCAAGGGACTACAAGTAAAATCAAATCCAATACACCACAATGAATTAGTGGAGATTGGTTTTTACACCCAATAATTCTATAGCCAAGATTAAATTTGCAATTGTGCTTAACGTGGCTAAAAGAATTTAACTCGTTCGTAGATCACACAAAGAATATGAATTTATTCAATGTGATCTAGAATCTAGATGTGTTCTTAGATCACACAAAGAATATGAAATTATTCAATGTGATCTAGAATCTAGATGTTTCAAAAATCCTTTGAGAATATAAAAAATCTAAGAGAAGGATTTTGAAAACCAATTTGCAATAGCCAAATAATAATAATGATCTTAAAAAGAATTGTAAAAGAATATAAGCAATAAGATCAGAAATTAAAAAACCGATTTGGCTATGAAGAACTTTGAGAGCGATTAGAACGATGAGATCTTTTGAGAGAATAAGAATTTTGCTCAAGAGTGAATTGGTGAGGAAAAAGATCTCAAGGCTTCTCTATTTATAGAGCCAAAGGAGAATTCAAAAATAATTCAAATGAAGTTTGACTTCAGCCCAAAAATTAAGCAATGAATAAATGAGAGAGTGAATCAAGGAATTCTGGTCGCACAGCTGGTAGTCGACTCCCTAACTTTGGTAGTCGACTCGTAGAGTGTCTCAGAGAAAATCTGCTACAACTGGTAGTCAACTCCCTAACTTAGGTAGCCAACTACCAGAGTATCTTTTCTGGTAGAAGACAGAAATCAGTGTAGTGAACTACTGGGTGTTCGCAGTTGACTATAAATTGAAACTTAGCTTCTATGAAAAGAATGCTCTCAAATAAGTTTAAAATGAGTTTTAAAAACATTTTAGAAAATCATTTTGTGTGTGTGTGCAAATTCTTCTTGGCTTTGACATAATCCTAAGAAAATGAAAAACAACTCACACACTAGACTCTATGAAGAACTTGAAGCCATGAATGAGCTTGAGCTAGTTGCATATGCTTCGCTTGAATTTGAGCTCCTCTTTAGCTTGAGCACATTTTTTGAGCTTTGGAGTTGCGAGCTAAATTCATCTTCATCTTCTATGTGTGTGGTTGAAGTTCTTCTTCTCGGAGTATGTTTCGAGCTTCAATTAGCTTATTGCACAATCTACACACTAAAGTAGTATGATTAGTAATTTAACAACATTTGATGTGATCATCAACAAAACAAACCACTTGGGGTGGGACTAGATTCCCATCATCATCCGCCAAACGTCACCAACCGAACGTCACAAAATACAAAAATTTAACAATCCCATTGAACGTCGACTGATGGTGAGCATTTCATTCAAGTCCCCGTCATGCGCCGCTACCCTGCCCCCACCCCTGCTCCTTATGAATCTCTGCCCCTAGCAGTGTGGGGATGGTCAATGAAGACTACTGGTGCAACGATGGCCCTCCTCCAAATAATAAAAATCAATGTCAAAGTTATAGATATTCAAAACCCAACACTAAAATTTCAATTCAAAAATACCTTTCGAAAAATTTCTGGTGGCGGCCAGCAGCTGATCGTAGCTGAACCTCACCACATTTCGGCCACCGGTGAGATGCTCTTCTCCAACGACACCAGCCAATGACCCCCGCAGCATTAAACACATCAGCGTGTAGCTCAACATCTAGCTAAATCATGAAATATAACCTCGCATTGGGATTCCTCAAGTTTTATACTCTTAAGCATGTACATTATGCATAATATATATAAATTCAAAATATAGACAATTTGATAGTATAAAAAATTAAAAAGTTTCGCTACTTCATATTCCTAGTACAAATGTTCACTGATTATATGTTCCTAAGGCAACATTTTCGTTAAAAATTCAAAAAATAAATCAATGCATAACGACGAATAGAACAACAATAATGCAGTATGGAAGTTGTAAGCATACAATTCTAAACACATGCCCTCAATGGGATTCTTAAATATTTGAGAATTAATTGCTGACTGGCTTTTTACAATTGTATTTGAGAATCCCATAGAACAACAATCAATGCTGGTGTAAATATTAATAATACAATTAATTCTCATAGAATCCCATAGAACAGAATTACATGTTTACAATTAATAAATCAATGCTTAATTAACAATCAATGCATTAACAATTAGGTGCAGCATGCGCTTTAAAATTTCGTAGAACTCATACGAATGGTTAGAACTAAAGATCTGTCGGTTTTGCCGCTCCATTGCTTGCCCCTCGTCACATCCCCCCGTACTCGCATCCTCCAAGTTCACCAGCAGCAGCACGCTTGCCCCTCGTCACATCCCCCCCGTACTCGCATCCTCCAAGTTCACCAGCGGCAGCACCGTGACCCCCGTGGCCCCCGTGCTATCCAGGGCTGCTTCGCCTCAGCCCGAGACCCAAAACTAAACCAAAACAATGAATGCACGGGCTGTGGCCACTCCTTCGCCTCCCTATCCCCATTCTCCATCTTAGCATCATTTCCACCCCCTTTCTTTCCCCCCCCGTCCGGTGCCAACTCTTTTTACTGAAACCGCAAACCATTATGGTCCTTCGAATCCAACTGAAACACAAAAGATGGAAAAAAGATTAAAAGGAGATGTGGGCTGATGTCTTTTTTTGGGGAGAGATCTCCGCGTCCCAAGCAGAGACCTCACACGGTGCCTCTGGGAGAGATCTCTCTTCCGTGTCCCAATCCAGTTCCTGAGGCTTGTTAAGTTCCTCTGTGAGCCAAATGCATCAGATTCTAGATCTCCGTCCCCTCCTGAAGGCACTAAATAGTGGCCAACAGGGAATTGCGTCTGGAACCCTCTGAGAAAAAGACAGTAACATTGATGCAAGACCTGCATGAAATTAAGAAAGCTACCAAAATCAAAGAAAGAAACAATTGAGGCAAGAAGAGACATGTCAAACTAAAAGGCTACCAAAATTAAAGAAACAGCTAGACCTGCATGAAATTAAGATATGCTTACCTTTTTGGTGCTTTTTGGTGCTTTTTGGTGCCTTTTGGTCATCATAAAATTATCCGACGATTTATGGAAAGCACTGTTTACCTAAAACAATCAAATCCCACCAAAAGATCAAATTTTATGATGGTTTGCATTTGAAACGGAGATCTCTCCCCAAAAAGATCTGTTGGCTCGTATTGGATCTTTTTTTGAGAAGCATTGTCTCTATAACATATTTTTGGATTTTATGAGAAGATGTTGGATCTTTTTATGATGGTTTGCGTTTCATCGCTCGAGTGGGATCAAATCCCACCTAAACAATAAAATCAGATTTTATGATGCCCGTATTGGATCACAAAACCTGATGCAATTGGATGACAAAACCTGATGCATTTGGCTCGTATTGAATAAACAATCAAATTTTATGACGCCGAATGAATAAACAATCAAACCTGATCAGAAAACCTAAATCAAACTAAATAATACCGAATGAATCATCGAGGAAGGAGGCGGTGCTGAAGCCAGCGAGGAAGGATCCGGTGGCGAGGAGCAAGGCCAAGGGGAAGATCAAGAGCTTCATATACGCCTGTTGCGAAATAGCCTTGCGAAATTTGTTGCGAAATGATCTTGCTGCTCTCCTTGCTGCTCTCTTCATCTTGGGGAAGAGTAAGAGGCTGCTCTCTTAGTTTGATTCTCACCATTCATCTTCGACTTGCTGCTCTCTTCATCAAACTAAATGATCTGTTGCGAAATGATTAAGAGGAGATTTTGGGGAAGAGTAAGAGCAAGAGAAGACTTGCTGTAAACAACTGTTGTTCTTCCCCATAAAAAATGCCTCTTGCTCTTCCCTATGTCACGCAACCAGCAAAATGGGACCCACAATCAAATGAGGGGCTGTTTTCCAAGCAAAACTATCTAAAAAGTAGAAACCCTTCATCTCACAGCTTCATCCTAACCGTACATTTCCCAAATTTAATCCTGGCCCTCTTTCTATCAACCCCTTTGTCCTAGTCAGCTTGTCCTAGTCAGCCCTAGGATTCAAAAATCACTATCAAATAATATATATATATATATATATATATATATATATATATATATATATATATATATATATGAGTATGGAGTACAAAATGACATATCAACACCAAGACATCATATAATAACAAAAAAATGATCACAACAGAAAGTATCATCATCCATCCAACCAAAAGTATAACCAACCAACCAACCAACCATACATCCAAAGTATCAATACGTCAAACATCAGGACTCTCTAACCCTAACAAAAAGAAACTAGGTCCTAAGGTGAGCAGTCTCTGATCATCATCAATCATCAACCTGGACAACATCTGCAGGAGTTCTCATCTCAACATGAAAATCCTGAGTCTCATTCTCTGCAATCGAAGCAACACCAGCAGTAGGGATGTCAACATGTGTGGCTTCAGTAGGAGCAGGCTCAGCAGCAGGCTCAGTAGGCTCGGTAAACTGAGTGTCCACAGTTGGAGGGGTAGACTGGGTGACGTCAACTGGAGGAGCCTGAGCGTCACCAGAAACATCAGCTGCAGATGATGGAATATCCTCAGCAGGATGAAGTAATGACTGGAGGGAGGTAGAATGGGTATGCCATGGTGCTCAAAGGATGTGTGGAACAGATCAAACAAGATAGTCACCTTCCTGTCCAAATGGACAAAGAAGGGATCAATAGGAGGAGCTGAAGACGATGATAGAATCGAGGTACCAGCAGGAGGAGCAGACAAAGAGGGCTGAGAAGCTGATTGCCTCTTCTTGGCTACCGTCTGCAGAGATGAAGAGGACTTCAGCTTTGCAGCTGCATCAAGAAGGGGGCCAAGAGGTACAAGCTCATAAGCAGACAGATCAATCTCAAAGTGACGAGAAACACGGGTAAGAATGCAACCATAAGGGATATGATATGGGGAGGGTGTGATCTCTATGTGGTCCATCCTATCAAGAATAACCCCGACACTGTTCACATCCATCCCTAAAAAGATAGCATACATGCACTTGAGAATTTCATGTGAGGGCTGGTCCGAGGATCCATACTTGGGAAGGATGTTGAAATTGACCATATGATGGACAACCCAACCACAAGGAGAGAACATAAATGACTTCAGCCCAGAGGAGAGGATAGGAGGGATGACACAAAACATGTCCTGGAGGACGGCCTGATCAAGCTCAACAACAGAGTACATGGAGATATCAGGAGGTAGGGATCCTGAGGATGGGATGCTAAGAATGGACACTAGAAGCTTGGGGTCAAGCTTGGTCGATGTCCCCTGTACGACACTATCTAGAATCTCTGACTCGTTATACTCACCGCGAATGAGGTTAGCATAGAAAAGCTTGATGAGCATGTGATAAGGCCTGAGAGACTCAGCTAGGAAATATCTAAAAAGATCGACCAACTTGGTCGTAGTCATGAGCTGGGAGAGGTTCTCGGCCTGAAATGCTGGATATGAAATGAATCGCTCCTTGAGGAGCTTGAAGTTAATCAAAGCATTATACTTCCCAAAACAAATATCGTCACGGTAAGTAGGAACAAACGAATTAGGAGCCCTAGGAGGACGACTGGGTTGAGGTTCTGCTTCAAGATTGGTAGGCTCAGCATGGGGTTCAATATTGGAAATTTCAGCTTAAATATTGGGAATTTTACTATGCTTATGAATCAGGGTCTCGGGCTCAGATTCACTAGCCCATGATTTCTCAGAATCAGAGTGAGTAGTGAAAACAGGAGGATGAGATGGCGACCGAACTCGTTTCATGCGAGCTTTAGTCTGGGCCACTTTAGGAACCCTAACCCTATGTTCTCTAGGTTTCTTGAGAAAGAGAGGGGGGGGGGGGAGAGGGGGGGAGAGAGGGGGGGGGGAGGGGGGGGAGAGAGAGAGAGAGAGAGAGAGAGAGAGAGAGAGAGAGAGAGAGAGAGAGAGAGAGAGAGAGAGAGAGAGAGAGAGAGAGAGAGAGAGATTTCCCCTTAGATTTTGAAGTTTTGGATTTGGGTGCAATGGATATGAAATTGGAACTGAATTGAATAAATAGACAGCAAATGAAGACTAGGGCACGAATTCGAAGAAATAGGAGATGAAACTTATACTTAGTCGACGGAGAGGAGGAGACCGACTCGACGGACAGAATGGACAGAGGAGATGGCCGGAGATGGGCTTGATCGACGGATGAAGGGATGATTGTAGTCGAGAGGAATGATGAGATGAAGTGCATGCTTTTGAATTGGGGGGAGAGAGAGAGTCGGGCATTATCGATGATTATAGGAGATAGTGGAAGAGGTCTGGGCCATTGGATCAAAATGAATGGCTCAGATCGAAGACTACGAACCGCCAAACTCGACGACCAATCGACTGATGCACATCGTGCAGTCGCTGTCAAGCCCTAATAAAAAAGGCTCAGAATAGAGAAATGCGCCTGTAGAAGAAAACACAGTCACCTGGTTTTGGTCAGGTGCCTGTGAAATGACCTACATGGGCTTGCTGCAGAGAAAAAATTTCAAGAACTTTTGACTAATTCTCGGGAAAAAGAGTGACAAATGGGCAGGCACCTGATGACAAAAATACAGTTGCATGGGAGATGACCAGGCGCCTATAAAATGTGCATCAGTCGCCTGTCATGGATATGAGTTATGAAGGTTGGAAAAAGATTGGGCAGTCGACTGTTCAAGAAGACACAGTCGGTTGTCATGGATTTGAAATCCAGAAATGAGTTAAAATCAAGGATTTGAGTTTCTCACCCTTAGACCTACACTCTAAACACTCTAATAACATTAAATAACCATCATAAACATAGACCTACACTCTAAACACTCTAATAACATTAAATAACCATCATAAACATATACAATGATACATATATCAAAGATATCAAGAGAATCATAAAATTCATCAAAATCTCCAATAAATCTCAAAGAAAACTAATGTGAAAATAGACATATTCAAAATGAGATATGGAAATGATCATTTAAGCTCAAAACATGATATAACATATGAAAATGAAGTCCTAAATTTCATATTCACTCATAATCCTTAATTCTCCACGCAACCTCACAAATGAATCTTCTTTAAGCAGTTTTGTGAAGATGTCGACGAGATGTTTTTGGGTTTCAGTGTACTCTATGATGATGCTTCTTAGCTACATGATCATTAATGAAATGATGTCTCACATTTATGATGGGTTTTGAGGGACCCTTAGGGCACATTTCTACGTCCGTCCTACGTCGAACGGACGATAGAGGCAAAAATAAAAACAAGCAGCTGGAAAATGTTAAACTATTTAACATGCAAGCCCTAAGGATATCAAGACCCTAGCCATGATCTCTACTATCTTGAGGTGGGTTTGACCACCCCAAGATAGATCTAAGCTACTGCAAAATTATAAATACTATTCTTAATTAAACTACATACCCGGAACCTTGCTTGCACCTGCAAGGTGTACCGAACCGCATCCCGAGCCGTTCTCCGTCCTGAGCTGAACCGCTTCCCAAGCCGCTCCTGGTCCCGAGCCAAACCGCTTCCTGAGCCGAACCGAGTCCCGATGCGAGCAACCCCCTTGTCGCTGAGCCAACCATGCGCCGAAGAAGTTTCACTTGAGTGGATCCTCAGTCAAGACTTCGGATCCGATCCATGCCCCTTCGTGGCTTTGCTAGAGCCCTTCAGGAGCAAGGCAGAAATTTAGGGAGAGAAAAAATATTTATTTTAAGCTTAGATCCGAGCATACTCCAAACTTTTGGGAGCCGCTCAGATCTAGAGCTTGAGACGAGTTTTAGAGGAGGGGGTCAGATCCCTATTTATATAGGCGGCTGACCCCTCCCCTTTACTCCACTTTCGATGTGAGACTAAAGTTTTGGAGTTAAATAATTCAAGTTAGTTTGCCTTAAAAAAGGCCAAACTTCCATGAATTTTAACTCCCTCACCGTTGAGCTTCGCAATTGATACACCATATTAAATCGAAGAGTGCTGAACAGTGAACGCATAGAAACAAACGGAGACAAATTTTGACTTCGTTTGACCCCTCAAACAATAAAGCAACGTAGCCCAAAAAAATCACAAAACGCTGAAAAATGCAGCTGTCAAAACCAGATTCAAAACCTAGTTTCCATGGGGCTCAAAGTGGGCCCCACATCCTTGACTGTTGGGCGCGTACCAGGCACGCGCCCAGCGGGCGCATGTTGCACGCGCCAGCACGTGCCCAGAAGGGCGCGTGTCCGCACACGCCTTGAGGCGCAATTTCTGGCGCCCAAATGCCTAGCCCATTTGGGCCAGGCCAAATTGCTTTCAGCCGTTGTTTTTTTCTTAAAAAAAACATTTCCCTTTGACATTTAAAACTATTTTAAATATCCATGAAACATCCACTTAAAGCTCCTTTAAATAGATAGATTGGGCACGTTTGAGCTCCGATTCGCGCGCGGTTTTCTCCCCGACTTTCATGGAAAAATCCTTTTCATTTCTTTGCATTTTATAAATAGGCTCGCAAACATTTTTCAATGTATTTAAATCTATTTGCAACATATGAAAAATGTCCACATCTATTATTAAAAAAATCATTTGCATCAAATACAAATGATCTGAGGGCATACATCTCCAAACATCTCCCACTTGCACTCAGGATCATTTATCCCGAATGCAAAGGCTAACTGCAAACTCTTTGCAGTTTTCTATCCATTGCATCAAATGCATATTCTCCCTAGTTTCTACCTTACTAGACGAAGGTCACACTCTGTGTGAGACCCTACAGCCTGACCTTACTGCAGGTGGGGCTCGAAGCCCCAGACAGCAGTGACCAAGAGCAGCAGGTGGCATCTCTGTTTTAGTATCATCCTTATGTGGTTAACTCATTGCCATGAGTATTGTCGGGACCACCCTGACTGTGTCCATGATAAATTCCGCAGTTATAGTCTCTTCGTCAAACTATGTCGTTTAACCTCAAGCATAGGGTACGATAAAACTGTCAACCCCAATAGCTTGAAGCAGGTTAGTCTCCATCGATCTTTAGTCAAATAATGTTGGACATTTTCTAACATACTCTGGCCAGAGTTTTCACTAAAGACCGAATTAACACTAGGACACTAACTCCCATTGACCAGGGAGAGACGAATCCTATCTTGGTCATTACTCTCATCGTACGCTTCAAATGTCACCCAACCAAAGACCTTTCGATAGGACTTGCCTCGAAGCTAGGTCAGGGATCTAAGTGACAACGTTAACGTGCAGGTTCGTACAATGACCTCAAGTCAAAAGACCAACTTTTCTATCATCACTAAGAGTTATCATTGACAGATTGGTCAATCATAACCATATAATAACTCGTGTAGGTTGTTTAGTGAACTCATTCTCCAATGAGCACCTGTGTCTCGTCTCCGACTTCACCAAATCGAACGACCATGAGATCATCGTCACCGCTATACGGTGAAGACTAAGACACAATGGTCTATCTGATGTTTCGATATCCTTTTCTCGAAACATCTACGACCACGAACGTTTCTAGACTTATGCTACTAACGATCAAGCATTTCTCCATGATCAAGCTCATCTCAATACATGTTTGACCCTGCATTAAGTCTTAGGACTTCACCTAAGTTTCTAATGATAACTACATTATGTTTTAACTTAGATAAATTCTTACCATTCAGCTTACTGTAATTTCGAATAAGATGTTTGTACAATTACACAGAGATAAATTGCCTCGAGGGCATACATCTCGCAACACCTCCCACTTGCACTCAGGCCCATTTATCCCGGTATCTCATACCGCATTTACATATAAGTCTTTCTAGACTTCATGTAGTAGAGCCTTCGTGAGTGGATCTGCTAAATTGTCTTACTATATAGACTTAATGTGTTTCTATGTTCATATCAGACCATACATTTGAATCTTATCCAAATAATTCTCTGGGTCCCTCGGAATATTTTCCATAATATTTAATTTTCCTGGATCTCATCTAGCTCATCGTACCTTACGACAATAATTTAAAATAAGTTACTGGTCATTTTAGACGGTTCATATTTATTTCTGATAAAGTGTTAAACTCTTTGACTACTTTATTAAAACATATGTCCAGCCTTTTGATGCCTCGCATATATTTTATTCGCTCCCACTGATCTTGAAAACTCTCTAGCCAATTCATATAAGTTCGTTCTTCTAAATCATATTTAGAAAATGGACTATAAATGAATGCTCCAGTTTTCATGGTCATCATAAGCATTTACATCAAGTTCGGTCCGATTTGATCTGTACAAATTCTATTGGAGAGACAGTTTCATCATAATCCGTTTATAGGATTTAGGATGAAAACCGTTCTTAACCAACAGAATCTGTACTTCACTATTTTCTTTCTGCACCAATCTTCCAGCTTGAAGATTTACTTGTAGACAATAAGAAACATTTTCTTTGGGCACATAAACTAAAGTCCATACTTTATTTATATGCACGGACCTTTTCGGATTGCATCAAGTTATTAGTCAGAGTCCTACTCCGATTTTCACCCTGGAAGTTGACTAAGTCATCATCGACTATGATGCCTAACTCGACTCTTTGTCTCACGAGACTCGAGTAAGCATTTAACTTCCTAACGATTGATTTAATGAATATCTTATTGATAAGGTCCTCATAAACATAGGCATTACTATCTGGGACTTAACCAAGAGGGAGGATTATAACTCAGAGTCACTTGTCATGTATCGCACCATGTCTAACAAAGTGTGATTCATGTTCTCTAACACACCAATATGTTAAGAGACTTGACCTGAGAGAAAATCACATTTTCTTTTAATTTACGCAAGATTTATAAAGCTAAGTATTCGATTCTTCGATCCGATCGAAGCAGTTCAAATACTTCTGTTGGTTTGTTCTCTATTTTATTAGACTTGTGTTTCATCAAGAACACGTGTCATAATAAAATAAGTATAACTTATCTTGGCTAATTTAGACTTGGGTCCGGGTACATCAGTATGAGCCTGTGAGTTCAACAACTCATTCTTCCACTGTCTTATGAAAGGAGTTTCGGCCATCATACCTTTGAGAATAAGATTCACAAGTGTTTGTAGACTTCATAATACGAGAGGTCAGACCCCTCTTTATGTGACTTGTGAAGCTCAGTCTTTTTGGTACGACCTAGTCTATTTTACCATATAAGTTTTGATATTATCTTGCATATTAATGTATTAACATTTAATACATTTTCTTTATACAAATTATTCACATAAAACATTGCTTCAGAAGCAATGTGAATACATTCGGCAAAATATGTTTGACGTCCTACATGGTCCAAGAAACAACAATTGTTCCAACACGTAGACAATCTATTTCTTTTGTATAACGGTTATCCTGAAACCATGACATCAAATATGTTACATTTTCAGTTCCTCCTAGTTATGCCTTAACTAATGATAAATATAACTATCTTTCTCAATTGACTTTCCTTAATTAATTCTTCTTTTTCTAAATCTCATTTAGATATTATTCGACCCAATATAAATAAATAGCCATGCAAGCATCTCATGTATCTAAACGCTCGAGCTTTGCAACCTTGAGTGTGCTCAACAAGTTGCTCGTCTCAAGATCCGGTTGGGATACATAGGCTTGCACCGCTCATGCACTTATATTCGATTCAAACAATTTGATCGAATTTTCGAACCTTGCGGATCGAAACCGTTTTCCATCCAACCTTGAGTGTGCTCAACAAATTGTATGGAGAAACATGCTTTGAACATCAATATGTTCAAGCTGCCCCTTATAGGGGGTAAGTGATAGGTAGCGTACATTTATTTTGTTGGATCTAGAGCTTAATGAAAGCATTGTCCTTAAGCTTGTGATTAAGAAGGTCATTTTAATGTCAACGAGAGCATAGTTTAGTCTATCAATTAGAATTTGAATTGATATTTCATTAACCAACCATTTGGACTAGTTAACTTATTCTCTTAGAATATTATGTTTGGATTCCATTATGTATAACATAGAATTTCCCTAATGTAGCATATGTTCAATATTAAATATAGATAAAATGGCTTTTATCTAACTATATCCTCCCACTATTTTTGCGATCATTTTAAGCCATAATAATGAACGATTTAATTTAAATTAAATTATTGGGTAAGAGATCCAACCACCCTGAGTCTTACAACCTTGAGTGTGCTCAACAAGTTGCTTGACTCTGTGATTGGTAGATGACTCTTCATCAATCATATCATATATGATTCTCTTATTGGTTTTTACCCCTAACCACTTATGATCATGAGTGTGCTCATCCAAATCATAATGACTAGTCTAGTCAGACCCTTATTTTCGTGTCTAGCTTAACTTACGTCGGCGCTCGGTGTATTCACGACATGACAGTTTGGGTCAAGTCTAGACTACATCTCATGTATTGTGAAGTTGGTTTCCATAAAGTGTCTATGTCATAGCTTGAGTGTGCTCAACAACTATAACAAAAAACTTATAGTTGTCAACCTCTAAAATAAGGAGGGCTACGGCTAATCTTGAAAAAGACTTTTAACATAATTGATTTAGATATAGTCCACTGTGCCATATAATCGTGATTCACGTCATTGTGGTCCAGCGGAACACGGCCAGGGAATTGACTAAGCCAGGATCAATTACCCTTTAGTCTAGCTAGGGTGATCCAACAACTTAGCCAAGCACATTGACCGGATCATGGTCCATTGAATGAAACTTATCATTTTTATATCCGTGTCATAGACTAAAACGCTTTTACTAGAACTAGTTAATCCTATCAACTAGTCGATCCTTAAAATTCAAAAATTTAGGATTTGTTAATAACTTTTATTAGGTCCTTATCGACTATAAGGAATGATTTATAGAGGTGCTATTCGAATCGTCCATTAGGCATTTAAAACAATTTTAAATCATAGCAGAAGCAATCTAAAAATTATCTTATAATTATTAGATGGCTTTTAATGGCTAACCTAAAAGGGTTTTCTTGTGTTATCAAATAAGCAAGAATAAAACATAGCCACTAAAATTACAACTTAATAACATCACATGAATAAGTTCATAATTATCACATAATTAATTTTATATTTCTAACAAACATAACATGCAAATTTATCATATAAATTTAAAGCATAATTTTAAAACATAAAAATTTTATCTAATAAAATTAATTGTCTCATTTTCAAAAAATTATCGCATAATTTTAATACATGAACTTTATGTTTTAAAATTATCAAATTAAAAATTTAAGTATAATTCAAACATACAAAATTTTATTTAATAAAATTTTACAATTTTCATGTTCAAAAAATTATCATATAATTTTATTGCATAAACACATGTTAAGAATTAACAAATTAAAATTAGTATGTTAAAATTTTTTTATCACATAAAATTTAAAGCACAAAAAAACCTTGTTTGTTCCATTTTTAACATTTATCACATAAAGTTTAAACGGATCTTTTATGTATTTAAAAGCATACATGCTTTTATAATAATTGCAGTCCTTAGATCAGATGCAGACCTATGCTCTGATACCACTGATGGGTATTGAGGGACCATTGGGGCACATTTCTATGCATGTCCTACGTCGGACGGACGATAGAGGCAAAAATAACAACAAGCAACAGAAAAATGTTAAACTATTTAACATACAAGCCCTAAGGATATCAAAACCCTAGCTAGGATCTCTACTATCTTGAGGTAGGTCTGACCACCCCAAGATATATTTAAGCTACTGCAAAATTATAAATACTATTCTTAATTAAACTACATACCCGGAACCTTGCTTGCACTAGCAAGGTGTACCGAACCGCGTCCGGAGCCGCTCCCCATCCCGAGCTGAACTGCTTCCGAGCTGCTCCTGACCCCGAGCCGAACCACTTTTCGAACCGCATCGTGTCCCACAGCGAGCAACCCCTTGTCGCTGAGCCAACCACGCACCGGAGAAAGTTTCAATTGAGTGGATCCTCCATTAAGACTTCGGATCCGATCCGAGCCCATTCGTGGCTTTGTTAGAGCCCTTCAGGAGCAAGGCAGAAATTTAGGGAGAGAAAAATATTTATTTTAAGCCTAAATCCGAGCATGCTCCAAACTTTTGGGAGCCATTAAGATCTAGAGCTTGGGACGAGTTTTAGAGGAGGGGGCAGACCCTTATTTATATAGGCGGCTGAACCCTCCCCTTTACTCCACTTTCGATGTGGGACTAAAGTTTTGGAGTTAAATAATTCAAGTTAGTTTGCCTTAAAAAAGGCCAAACTTCCATGAATTTTAACTCCCTCGCCGTTGAGCTTCGCAATTGATACAACCTATCAAATTGAAGAGCGATGAACGGTGAACACATAGAAACAAACGACGACGAATTTCAACTTCATTTGGCCACTCAAACAATAGATCAACGTAGCCCAAAAAAATCACAAAATGCTGAAAAACGGAGTGGTCAAAACCAGATTCAAAACCTAGTTTCTGTGGGGCTCAAAGTGGGCCCCACATCATCGACTGCTGGGCGCGTGCCAGGCACGCGCCCAGCGGGCGCATGCTGCACGCGGCTTGGGGCACGTGGTGGCACGCGCCCAGAAGGGCACGTGTCCGATGTGCCTTGAGGCACAATTTCTGGCGCCCAAATCTGGGCACCAGATTGAATGCCTGGCCCATTTGGGCCAGGCCAAATTGCTTTCGGCCGTTGTTTTTTCTTAAAAAAAACTTTTCCCTTTGACATTTAAAACTATTTTAAATATACATGAACATCCATTAAAGCCCCTTTAAATAGATATATTAGGCACGTTTGAGCTCCGATTCACGCACGGTTTTCTCCCCGACTTTCATGTAAAAATCCTTTTCATTTCTATGCATTTTATAAATAGGCTCGCAACCTTTTTGCGACGTATTTAAATCTATTTGCATGCAAAATGTCCACATCTATTATAAAAAATCATTTGCATCAAATACAAATGATCTGAGGACATACATATCCAAACAATCTATGTGTTTTGTACAGGAGTGATGTACCGGGTTTTCGGAGAGACTAATTGTACTTTGGAGTGATGTACCGGGTTTTCGGAGAGACTAATTGTACTTTGGTTATCAACCATGATAGGGCAAGTATCACAATTGACACCATATTCTTTGAGAGTGTGTCTCATCTAAAGAACTTGTGCTCATCCAAGACCCGCGGCAATATATTCCGCTTCGGTTGTGCACAATGATACGGAGTTTTGCTTATTGGAAAACCAAGAGACAAGGGGATTTCCTAGAAAGTCGCAAGTGCCACTAGTACTCTTCCTATCAGATTTGCATCAGCAAAATCAGCATCACTATATGAGACTAGCTCATATGTGCTAGATTTGTGGTAAAGTAACCCATAATCTAGTGTTTGATTGAGGTAATGAAAAATTCGTTTAACTACAATCAAGTGTGATTCCTTAGGTCTAGCTTGATATCTAGCACAAAGACAAACTAAAAACATGATATCGGGCCCGCTTGCGGTTAAGAAAAGTAGACTACCTATCATACCTCAATATAGACAAATGTCTACATCTTTCCCATTTTTGTCTTTATAAAGATGTGTGGTTGTACTCATGATAGTCATTTTGCTTGAAGATGATTCCATCCCGAATCGCTTGATAAGCTGTTGGATCCCGTCGCGCGTGGATGTAGGATCGAAAGAGAACTTACGTTAGCGTATGCTGCGCCGTAGTCTCTGAACTTTGCCCTTGGATTCACCACAACGGTCGGTACTTCGTCACAGAGGATCGAAGCAGCGTTTCCACCGTCTAAATCTCTATTTGGAAGAAGAACTAAATGGAAGGGAGAAGAGGAAAAAGTTTGCCTTATGCAAAACTTATGGCATGAAGGATTAGCCTTAAAAGCCTTACCATGGGGTCCTATTTATAGGCTTTAGGGGTAGTTATTGTAGGAAATAATCATATATAAACTTATTAGCCTATATTAGCACATTTCCTTATCCTCTTCCTTATGCACTTATCAAGTGCCTTTATGCACTTATAAAGTGACTTTTTCCACTTATCGCGTGGTCCTTTTCACACATGAAAAGGTTCCCTTCGCACATACTTTCATGTACGCGACATCCGAGGTCCGTATACCCTCATACATCCCCTCATGGGTGTATACATGTCGTCCATATCCAACATCTCCCATTCACACTTGAGGGGATTGTAAGGAAATATCTTTTCCTTTAGTTCTTCAATTTATCATACCGAGAAATAGACCGTGTGACCGTCATGCGTATAGAGTCCGCTGTTGTGCACTTGTTAGAGATACACAACACTCTTTGGGGTGCAAGTTGAGTAGATCAACGCATGTTTTACCCTAGACTATTTCTTCACATTTCTTATACTTTATATTCAACAATTGAATCCCATCTGGATTACAATTGGCTGGCCAGCTTTGAATCTCTAAAGTTCAAATGTGAATATGAAATTAATCTTCCTCTTCTTGCGATCCTTTCGATCTTGACTTGACTCGCTTTTCTAACATGCCCCACCGGACCGAATTGACCATAGTCCATAAGCAACATGCTAAGATAGCGATCACCCAGCCAAATCTAAAGGAACCAATTAGAGTCCATAAGGGTAGAATTTTAAGACCCATGTGGTCTTTGGGTCTCACATAATAGTAAACACAATTACTATTCTAACCCAATGGTCAAATGCATACGTAGTATGAATACATATTACAACATCACTCCTTTCCCAGAGAGCGTATGTCTTAATGATGTTGTAAGGATGATGATCAGACACCATAATGTCTGATTTTGAGTCCCCTTTACTACTCAGTAATCTCCTGGACCCACATCCCGCATGAGACATATAAGATTTAAAAAAATCTTCTTTGATCTTTTGTAAGCATCCATATGATGCAGATCTTTCATACGACCATTTTGTTCAAGTCATGACTCTAAATCATCCGTCTGACGATTTTGACTTTAAACAGGTCTCATCTTTATTTTATCCGTCTGATAGAATAAAGGCGGTTGCTCATGTGAGAGAGCCAACCTCAATCTGTCCGACATACTAGAAAATACAGCTGAGATAAAAGAAATGTACACAAACATTTTCAAGAAACTCATATGCAATGTTGAAAAAGAACTTATTCTTTTATTAAATTTGATCTTTCATAGATATGAGAATTTACATTGGTACAACTCAGCTCTTACGCAATCCTTGAGATGATAAGTGTTTGTAAAACACATCTTTGGGGATTGCCTTCGTAAGCGGATCCGCTATCATCTCATGCGTAGATATGTACCTAATGTCTACCTTCTTGGTCTTATCATAGTCTTTTGCAAATTTGTAACGGATATCAATGTGTTTGGTCTTACAATGGAATTTTGGATCTTTAACATAGGCTATAGATGCTTGACTGTCACTGTGTATTGGTACAGCACCTGAGTCACTTTCATCAATTAGCCTGTCCAAGAACTTCCTAAGCCAAACAGCTTCTTGGACTGCCATGCTAAATGCTACAAACTCGGCTTCCATAGTTGAAAGTGCGATGCAGGATTGTTTCTTGCTACTCCAGGATATTGCACCAGATCCGAGTAGAAAAACATATCCTGAGGTCGATCGTCGCTCATCGAGATCACCCACCCAATCAGCATCAGTGTAGCCTTCGAGCCTCAAGGCATCTCCTTGATAGCATAAAGCATAGTCTGCAGTTCCTTTAAGATACCACATTATCCTCTTAACCGCTTTCCAGTGTACTTGTCCTGGATTGGATTGGTAACGACTCACCATTCCAACGGCAAAACAGATGTCCGGTCTTGTACACATCATAGCGTACATAAGACTACCAATTGCACTGGAATATGGAACTTTTTCCATAATTTCCTTTTCCTTTTGGTTCTTTTGGACACGATTTCAGACATAAATTATCGCATTTGCTTATAGGAGTATCAATGGACTTGCAGTCCTGCATATTAAAACGTTCTAGAACCTTCTTTATATAAGTTTCTTGTGAAAGAGAGAGAAGTTTCTTCGAACAATTCCTTGAAATCTTAACTCCAAGGATATATGCGGCTTCTCACATGTCTTTCATCTCAAAAACTGATGAAAGCCAAGCCTTGATATCCATCACAAAGCCATTGTCATTTCCGGCCATTAAAATGTCATCTACATATAGAGACATAATAACATACTTGCTCTTAATCCTCTTGATATATACACAGTTATCTTCATCAAGCATGGAAAAACCATTTGATAAGACAACTTCTTGAAATCGTATATACCATTGCCTCGAGGATTGTTTAAGACCATATATGGACTTACGAAGTTTACAAACCTTATGTTCGTTTCCTTCTTTTACAAACCCTGTTAGTTGTTCCATATAGATCTCCTCGTCCAATTCTCCATTGAGAAAGGCAGTCTTTACATCCATTTGATGTAATTCGAGGTCTAAGCAAGCTATCATACCTAGAATCAAGCGAATCGAGGTAAAACGTACAACAGGTGAGAAGGTCTCTTCGTAGTCTATCCCTTCCTGTTGCGTAAAACCTTTTGCGACAAGGCGAGCTTTATATCTGTCTATAGAGCCATCAGCCTTATGCTTGATCTTGAGAACCCATTTGTTCCCAATAGCTCTACGTCCTCTGGGTAAGTCAACCAAGTCCAAGACTTGGTTAACTTTCATGGATTCTAATTCCTCCTTCATCACAAAGTTCCTTAAAACTTGTTGATTGGTATTCACCGCCTCTATCGGTTCGCAAGACCTTAATCTTGCGATCTAATTGATTTTTCACCAAACTCATATAGTTTTTAAAGCAGGTTAATGCTTCACTTTTGTGGGATATCAAATACATATGACCGAATCGGGTGAAGTCATCAATAAAAGTGATGAAATAGGACTTCCTGCATCTTGTCTTGATATTCATCGGACCACATATGTCCGAATGGATGAGCTGTAATGGAACCTCGGCCCTTGTGCCGGTTCCAAACGGCTTGCGACAAGATTTCCCTACAAGGCAATGTTCGCAAGTCGACATTTCGACCTTTGAAACATTGGATAGAAGGCCAAGTTTGGCAAGTCTATCCATTCGTGTTGGTCCAATGTGACCAAGCCTTGCATGCCAACAAATTACATCTGACTCATAATTTGATGAATTTGCAACAAGGAAATTTTCATTATAAAATAAAGAATCATACATTGTATTTAATACAACAAATCCTTTGAAAACATACCCAGAACCAATTAAAGAATTATTACAAGACAAGTCCACTTTACAACTATGAAAGAACCAACTATAATCAAGACCCATTAAAACGACCACAGATATAATATTCCTTCGAATATCCGGAGCGAAGAGAACATCATGAAATAGGATAGTGCGGCCGTTGTCCACGACGAGCTTGCACGTCCCAACGCCTTTCACTTCAACACATGTGTTGTTTCCTACATAGATCCACTTCGTTCCTTGGAGTATCCGGTGATACTCCACGAAGGACTGTCTGTCCCTTGCTATGTGGTCGGTGGCACCTGAATCAATTATCCAAAAAGGATTAGATTCTACAAGAAAAATTGAACTGGAAACACATATGTAACCAGTATTATTACAAGTTACCTCGTCACCTCCACTCGTACATGAACGAGCATAGTGACCTAACTTGTTGCACTTGAAACACTTGATCTTCTTCAAGTTCTTCTTCTTGTACCATTTCTTGTGCCCACCCTTATGTTTGGGTTTCTTGGTAGACTCTGGTTGCTTATTACGTTCATTAGTAAACTTCGAACGATTTTTCCGTTTCTTTCTGTCACGACCCGCTTCCCTAAAATGGAGGCGAGACGTGAAAAGGTCCGCACGAGAGTGGAGCTGTAAAGCCCCAAACCCGATAAGCGTCAATAAAATATAAGCAGGTCCCTGTAACCACAACAGAACATCAATAATAACACAAGGAGAGACTGAAATAAAATCTCACATCTCATAATTGTCCAACATTGAAAATAAGTTCAACATCCAGAAAATCCACCAGGCTAAAAGAAAGAGTCTAAGGCCCAGAACAAGGCCAACAAAAGCAACGACATAACAAAGTATAGGTGCTACGCACCGACAACAAAACAACCGTCTAAACAAAAGTAAAACACAACGAAGACACTAGGACTGGTCCCCAGTGTCCACGTACTCCCCGTCAAACACAAGCTCGGGCTCGGCGTCAACAAACACCTCGTCCTCAACAAGGTACTCAGGCTCAGGATCTAACATGTGTCACCCAAAAGAGTAAAGGGGCACATGTCAGCAAGTCTAAAAGACTTGGGCAAGGAAACTGAAAGTAAGGAACTAGCACCCTAGCAGTTATAGAATGCATGACATGGCAGTTATAACATGAGTGCACAATCAAGACATGGCAAGGCAATTTGTACAAGAGAACAATCATCGGGACAAGACAAGACAAGACAAGAGTAGCCACGCTACTATCGATCTCAATCAATTCACTTTTCACGTTGTTTGTAGATGTTTACGCCTTACAGCTGAATGAGTTCACATTCGCTGAGTGGCCGCTTAACAACTACCCCAAAACCCAGAGTTTACGCCTTACCACTGCAGTTGCTGATCGGGCAGACTCCCAGTTGATTGGTCGCTTAACTCTTACCCCCAATACCCACACATAATGGAGCCAGGGTCCCCGCACATGGAGCTCAGCTAGTGAGCCTGGGGTTGCCCCGCACATGAGCTCGCATTCTTAAACATTTTGGCGTAGGGGTGCACGTAGCCGGAAACACGCAATTCGGGCATTGGCTATCAACCAACACATGGCCCGCTTCTGGAACACGAGCCAGGAACACAAGCATTGTAGCGAAGCTACGCAATCACAGAAACACTTAAAGAATGCAATGACATGACAATTAATTTGCGTACCGTTAATGGAAAGTAAACATGACATGGTAATGGTGCAACATGATATATGTCGGAACTAGCTTCGTTGTCAAGCTAGTTCCCCAATTTGCGCCTAGGCGAGTATCATTTCGTCGCCTAGCCTCTTTTACGCCTACAACAAGCAAATGGCCTAAAACATGGCCTAAACCCTAAGTGGCAAGTTTCACTTGCCTAGCACCGGGGATGACGACCACTTCGTCTCACGGATGCTAATCTACGGGGAAATCGCTGTTATGGGGGAACAAACATCAAACAACATGAAATTTTATTAGGGTTTCATAAAAATACAAATAGGTTATAAAAACACCAAGGAATCGATTTCTTACCGAGAGGAGGCGGAAGAAACACTCCGGGGAACCCTAGGATCAGATCTGGAAAAGATTGGAGAAGTTTGGGGAAACTAGGGTTTTGGGGGATTTGGGGATTTTGATGGATTTGGTGAGATTTTGGAGAAGATGAGAGGTAGATAGAGTGGATGGATGGTTTGGATGATGAATCTAGGGCTTGGAATGAAGGAATGAAGCTTGGAGGAAGATGGGGGCTCAAAGGGGAAGATTTTAGGGTTTTGGGTCGTGTTGAGGAAGATGAAATCGTTTGGGTTGGGTTTAAATAGGATGGGCTGGCGGCTGCCCAGAAATTAGGGTTTTAACACAGGTTAGTCGGTCAAGAGCAACCACTGACCGACTAGTCTGGCAACTAGTCGGTCGGTCGACCAACGCAGACTGACTAAGTGTAAACAGTAACTTCTGAACGAAAATAGGATTTTAGAGTTAGTCGGTCCATGAACAATTACTGACCGACTAGTTTAGCATCTAGTCGGTCGATGAATGTTCTTAGACCGACTAAGAGTAAACAGTAACTGATACTAAAATTAGATGATGTGTTAGTCGGTTAAAGAAGCATTGTCGACCGACTAGTTTGCAACCTAGTCGGTCAACCAACGTTCTTAGACCGACTAACGATAAACAGTAACTCCTGAGAAATTTAGAAAGCCAACTAGTCGGTCCAAGAAGGATTGCCGACCGACTGGATCGTCATCTAGTCGGTCGGTGGCCCTTCTTATACCGGCTAATGAGCACAAAAAGTTCCGATACGGAGCGCGGGGCCCCGGGATCGATTCCTAAGACTCCTAGGCTTGATCTAATAGTAAGATACAACCATTATGAAGTCCGTCACGAATGACATACTTTGAAATCGACAATCCTAAGGAAGAAACGAGAAAATACGACGAATCGATCGAAAATGAAAACTACGGAGACGAAAACCACACATGAGGAGAAAATCCACCAAAACATATATTATATTATAATAAATCCAGATACATGAAAATCAGTCGTTACATCCTCCCCAACTTAAGAAAAATTCCGTCCTTGGAATTTCCAAATACTCACGAGTCCGGAAACAAAAGCGGGAAACGCTCTCGCATCTCATCCTCATTCTCCAAAGTAGACTCTCCAGGTGAGCCGTGTCGCCACATCACCCTCACAAGATTGACAATCTTGTTTCGAAGCGATTTCTGACGCCTGTCCAGAATCTGCACTGGATGCTGGTCATACGTCATATCGGGGCGAACGGTAATCTCCAAAAAATCCACCGCATGAGACGGATCGCTAATGTATCGACGAAGCTGCGACACATGGAAAACATTGTGAACTCCTTCCAAAGATGACGGCAAGGCCAAGCGATAAGCTACCTCACCAACCCTCTCCAAAACGTCAAACGGTCCAATGTATCGCGGGCTCAACTTCCCACGCTTCCCGAAACGAATCACACCACGATTCGGGGAAATCTTCAAGAACACATGGTCGCCCGTCTGAAACTCCAAAGGACGACGTTTAGCATCCGCCCAATGCTTAAAACGGTCCAGAGCAATCCTCAACCTCTCCCGAATATTCCTGACGATATCCACAGCCTCCACGATCATCTCAGGTCCCAACAACTCCCGATCACCAACGTCATCCCAACTCAATGGCGATCGACATTTCCTCCCATAAAGAGCAGCGAAAGGCGCCATGCCAATACTCGCCTGGAAGCTGTTGTTGTAAGAGAACTCCACCAAATGCAGATGGTCCTCCCACGAACCCTTGAAATCCAACATGCACGCCCTCAGCATGTCTTCCAAAATCTGAATCGTCCTCTCGGACTGGCCATCCGTCTGCGGATGGTACGCCGTGCTGAAACTCAGACGTGTACCCAAACTCTTCTGCAAACTCTGCCAGAACTGAGATGTGAACCTCGTGTCTCTGTCAGACACGATACTCACGGGGACTCCATGAAGTCGCACGACCTCCTGCATGATTCACGTTACATCACTATCCACACTAGGAAAAGAAAATAAAACGGAGAGTAAAAGAATTTTACCTCCATATATCTCCTTGCTAGCGCCTCAGTGGACTGTCCCACTCGGAACGGAATAAAGTGCGCAGATTTGGTCAATCGATCTACGATCACCCAAATCGCGTCATTCTGCTTCCGACTCTGAGGTAGTCCAGTCACGAAATCCATAGTGATGTGCTGCCATTTCCACTCCGGAATCGGAAGCGGTTGTAGCAACCCGGCCGTACGCTGATGCTCCGCCTTCACTTGCTGGCAAACCACGCACTTGGCTACACTCCGAGCCACGCTCCTCTTCATACCATGCCACCAATAATTCAGACGAAGATCCTGGTACATCTTGGTGCCACCAGGATGCACAGAATACGGCGAACTGTGTGCCTCCACCATCAGCTCCTCTCTGATATCCCCAGCTGGCACACACAACCTGGCTCCAAACCTCAGCGAGCCATCCTCATGAATCAAAAAGTCAGTCCGCAGACCGGCTTCCTCCTGCTCCCGAATCCTCACCAGCTTCGGATCCTCAGCCTGGCCAGCCTTAATCCGATCCACGATCGTCGACTGTACCTGCATGTACATCAACGACGAAGCCTCCCCAGGAAGAACAATCTCCACGCCAGACTCGCAAAAATCCTGCTGCAATCTCCACTGCGAGGTCAAAATCATCACCACTGGAAGCCTACTCAAAGCATCCGGAACCACATTCACCTTGCCAGGGTGAAACTGCAAATCAATCTCATAATCCGCCATAAGCTCCAACCATCGATGCTGTCGCATGTTGAGCTCCTTCTGAGTGAAAATATACTTCAAGCTTTTGTGATCGGTGAAAATCTTCACTTTCTCACTCAGCAGGAAGTGCCTCCAGATCTTAAGAGCAAACACGACGGCAGCCAACTCCAAATCATGCGTCGGGTAATTCTTCTCATGAACCTTAAGCTGACGAGACGCATACGCCACAACATGCCCATGCTGATGCAACACACAACCGAGACCCTTGCCAGAAGCATCGCAAAAGATCTCAAATCCACCGCTGCGATCAGGCACAACAAGAATAGGGGCAGTCGTCAACCTCTCCTTCAGAACACCAAAAGCACTCTCACAATCACCCGACCAAACAAAAGCAACATCCTTCCGCGTCAACCTGGTCATCGGCTCAGCAATACGAGAAAAGTCCTTAATGAATCGCCGATAATAACCAGCAAGTCCAAGGAAACTCCGAATCTCAGACGTAGACGACGGAACAGGCCACTCCCTGATGGCCCGAATTTTCTCGGGATCCACTGAAATACCATCTCCAGTCACCACATGCCTGAGAAAAGCAACTCGATCCAGCCAAAACTCGCACTTCGAAAACTTAGCATACAAACGATGCTTCCTTAAAATCTCCAACACCGTCCTTAAGTGCGAGGCATGCTCTTCCTCTGACTTCGAATAGATCAGGATGTCGTCAATGAAGATAACGACAAACTTATCCAAAAAGTCGTAGAAAATCAGGTTCATCAGATTCATGAAAACTGCTGGCGTGTTAGTTACGTCGAAAGGCATAACCACGAACTCATAGTGTCCATACTTCGTCCTGAACGCTGTCTTCGGAACATCATCCTTCTTCACCTTCAACTGATGGTAACCACTCCTCAAATCCAATTTAGAAAACACCCTCGAACCCCCAAGCTGATCAAAAATATCATCGATGCGAGGCAACGGGTATTTATTCTTAATGGTCACCGCATTCAACTCTCGATAGTCCACGCACATGCGACGCGAACCATCCTTCTTCTTAACCAGCAACACCGGTGCTCCCCACGGAGACACGCTAGGATTATTATAACCCTTCTGCAAAAGCTCATCCAACTGCTTCCTCAATTCTTCCAATTCTGCAGGTGCCATACGATACGGCGCCTTCGAAATCGGCTGCGCACCTGGAACAAGATCGATAGAAAATTCCAGAGCTCAATCAGGCGGTAAACCAGACATCTCCTCGGGAAAGACGTCGCCAAAATCACGCACCACAGCTGGCCACTCCAACTCCATCTGCAAAGCCACAACCTCCACCGGCCTGGCCCGAAATCTGACAGGACCAAGCGAACTGCTACCACGACTGAACTCAAATACTGGATGTCCGAGAATCTCGAACACCACCTTCTTCCTCCGACAGTCGATCATAGCATAGAAGCTCGCAAGCCAGTCCATCCCAAGAACTGCATCATAGTTGATGATGTCGTGGACAATGAAATCAGCGAAAAGCTCATGTCCACAGACCACCAACAAGCAAGAATTGCAACCACGATGCACCGAGACCACGTCATTCCCTGTAAAGATATTCCAACTCTTGGAAAGAGGGGACGTCGACAAGGAATGCCTCTCCACGAAGCTCCGAGAAATAATGCACATCGATGCACCAGAGTCAAAGAGGACTCGTGCAGGAAATGTGCAAACCAAAACCACACCTAACAATCAATTAACAATCAAACCCTAGTCTCGCAAACAAACATGTTCAAGCAAACAACACAATCTAACAATCAAAACCAGCTAGAAAAGTAACAGCTAGATTGAGGGTTACCTGCGATAACCTCATCCACAGCCTCGCTCTCCACAGCGGTCATCAGAAAAGACTGCCTCCTCGGCGGAACAGCCTGCCGAAAAGCCTGTCCCTGTGGAACAAGAGCTGCTCCACGTCCAGCAGGAATAGACGCTCGCTGCTGCAACGGCTGTGCTGCAACAGGAGCCCTCCGCAGCTGATTCGCGTGCCGACAATCCTTCGCGGCATGCGAAGCATCAACACAAACCAGACACTGGCCCAAAAACTTCCTACACTGATCCTTGATATGGCCAGGCTTGCCACAGAAATGGCAAGTCTTCAGAATAGGCCCTCCTGGCCTCTTAAACTGAGCAGACTGATTAGGCCTGAATCCAGGTCTAACCACAGCTCTCGCCTGTTCCACAGGCCTCCTCCCAGCACCAACAACAGACCCTCTCCTCTGATTCACGAGCAGCTCCTGCCTCTTGGCTGCTACCAGAACCTTCTGATAAGATTCCCGGTCAGAAGAGGTCACAAAACTCTGGAGCTCCGAAGAAAGTCCCTGCAGGAACCTCTGAGCTCTCTCCTCAGCGTCCTGCACCATCTTCGGTGCAAACCGACTCAGCCTCACGAACTCTTGGTGATACATGTCCACCGACGAGCTCCCTTGCTTCAAATCGATAAAACGCTGCAGCATCTCCTCCCTAGCAGCTTTCGGGAAGAACTCACCCTCAAATCTGGCCTTGAAGGTAGCCCAAGCTATCGGCTCCACCAACATCTTCTCTTCCGCATCCCACCAATTCCGAGCATTATCCTTGAGTTGCCTCTTCGCCAAATCAACCCATCCAGCCGGGGTGATCTTGGCCATCTTCAGATTGTCCTCGATGTTCCGAATCCACTCATCGGCAGCCAGAGGACCCTCAGACCCATCAAAATATGCGGGACCCAGCTCCCGAAATTGCTTCGCTCCTGGCTCAGAGCGAGGGGCATCCGGAAGAGCCCGGGCAGCTCGAGCAAGTGGAGCATTCTGAACTTGCAGAAGCACGCCCTGCTGCACTTGCATCATCTCGAGCATCATCCGCATCATCTCACCGCTGGTGGGTTCCCGCTCAGGCTCCTCATCATGAGGGAGCGCACCACTGCCCCCACCACGGGTGAAACGCCTTCCTGCCATCTAATGACACAGAGAACGAATCCAATTAGACTCATAGCTTATGACATCGGACGTCAAACTTAATTTATTGGACATTCTAATATTATTATCGCTATTCCAAAAATCGCAGTTACAGAAGGACCTGCATGTGCCACCACTAAAACCTGTCACGACCCGCTTCCCTAAAATGGAGGCGAGATGTGAAAAGGTCCGCACGAGAGTGGAGCTGTGAAGCCCCAAACCCGATAAGCGTCAATAAAATATAAGCAGGTCCCTGTAACCACAACGGAACAGCAATAATAACACAAGGAGAGACTGAAATAAAATCTCACATCTCATAATTGTCCAACATTGAAAATAAGTTCAACATCCAAAAAAGCCACCAGGCTAAAAGAAAGAGTCTAAGGCCCAGAACAAGGCCAACAAAAGCAACGACATAACAAAGTATAGGTGCTATGCACCGACAACAAAACAACCGTCTAAACAAAAGTAAAACACAACGAAGACACTAGGACTGGTCCCCAGTGTCCACGTACTCCCCATCAAACACAAGCTCGGGCTCGGCGTCAGCAAACACCTCGTCCTCAACAAGGTACTCATGCTCAGGATCTAACATGTGTCACCCAAAAGAGTAAAGGGGCACATGTCAGCAAGTCTAAAAGACTTGGGCAAGGAAACTGAAAGTAAGGAACTAGCACCCTAGCAGTTATAGAATGCATGACATGGCAGTTATAACATGAGTGCACAATCAAGACATGGCAAGGCAATTTGTACAAGAGAACAATCATCGGGACAAGACAAGACAAGACAAGACAAGAGTTGCCACGCTACTATCAATCTCAATCAATTCACTTTTCACGTTGTTTGTAGATGTTTACGCCTTACAGATGAATGGGTTCACATTCACTGAGTGGCCGCTTAACAACTACCCCAAAACCCAGAGTTTACGCCTTACCACTGCAGTTGCTGATCGGGCAGACTCCCAGTTGATTGGTCGCTTAACTCTTACCCCCAATACCCACACATAATGGAGCCAGGGTCCCCGCACATGGAGCTCAGCTAGTGAGCCTGGGGTTGCCCCGCACATGAGCTCGCATTCTTAAACATTTTGGCGTAGGGGTGCACCTAGCCGGAAACACGCAATTCGGGCATTGGCTATCAACCAACATATGGCCCGCTTCTGGAACACGAGCCAGGAACACAAGCATTGTAGCGAAGCTACGCAATCACAGAAACACTTAAAGAATGCAATGACATGACAATTAATTTGCGTACTGTTAATGGAAAGTAAACATGACATGGTAATGGTGCAACATGATATATGTCGGAACTAGCTTCGTTGTCAAGCTAGTTCCCCAATTTGCGCCTAGGCGAGTATCATTTCGTCGCCTAGCCTCTTTTACGCCTACAACAAGCAAATGGCCTAAAACATGGCCTAAACCCTAAGTGGCAAGTTTCACTTGCCTAGCACCGGGGATGACGACCACTTCGTCTCACGGATGCTAATCTACGGGGAAATCGCTGTTATGGGGGAACAAACATCAAACAACATGAAATTTTATTAGGGTTTCATAAAAATACAAATAGGTTATAAAAACACCAAGGAATCGATTTCTTACCGAGAGGAGGCGGAAGAAACACTCCGGGGAACCCTAGGATCAGATCTGGAAAAGATTGGAGAAGTTTGGGAAAACTAGGGATTTGGGGGATTTGGGGATTTTGATGGATTTGGTGAGATTTTGGGGAAGATGAGAGGTAGATAGAGTGGATGGATGGTTTGGATGATGAATCCAGGGCTTGGAATGAAGGAATGAAGCTTGGAGGAAGATGGGGGCTCAAAGGGGAAGATTTTAGGGTTTTGGGTCGTGTTGAGGAAGATGAAATTGCTTGGGTTGGGTTTAAATAGGATGGGCTGGCGGCTGCCCAGAAATTAGGGTTTTAACACAGGTTAGTCGGTCAAAGAGCAACCACTGACCGACTAGTCTGGCAACTAGTCGGTCGGTCGACCAACGCAGACCGACTAAGTGTAAACAGTAACTTCTGAACGAAAATAGGATTTTAGAGTTAGTCGGTCCATGAACAATTACTGACCGACTAGTTTAGCATCTAGTCGGTCGATGAACGTTCTTAGACCGACTAAGAGTAAACAGTAACTGATACTAAAATTAGATGATGTGTTAGTCGGTTAAAGAAGCATTGCCGACCAACTAGTTTGCAACCTAGTCGGTCAACCAACGTTCTTAGACCGACTAACGATAAACAGTAACTCCTGAGAAATTTAGAAAGCCAACTAGTCGGTCCAAGAAGGATTGCCGACCGACTGGATCGTCATCTAGTCGGTCGGTGGCCCTTCTTATACCGGCTAATGAGCACAAAAAGTTCCGATACGGAGCGCGGGGCCCCGGGATCGATTCCTAAGACTCCTAGACTTGATCTAATAGTAAGATACGACCGTTATGAAGTCCGTCACGAATGACATACTTCGAAATCGACAATCCTAAGGAAGAAACGAGAAAATACGACGAATCGATCGAAAATGAAAACTACGGAGACGAAAACCACACATGAGGAGAAAATCCACCAAAACATATATTATATTATAATAAATCCAGATACATGAAAAGCAGTCGTTACACTTTCCCCAGCGTGAGGAACTAGCAACCATGTGCACTTCTGCACTTGGCTTGGCGGCCGCAAGCCGCTCTTCCTCTAACTTGAGGTGCTTAGAAACATCGCTGACGTTCTTGATGCTCTCATTATGAGTGAGATGCATCTTCATTTGGTCCCACCCATTTGGTAGAGAACGTATGACTGCTTGGATTTGTTGCTCATCAGTGAGCACATGACCTGCATCCTTTAACTCTGAGATGAGATTCGCCATATGTCGTAGATGCTTCCCCATGGAATGATCTGGACGTTTCTTGTACGAATCGAATCTTATAGTTAAAGAACGAAGTTTGGACACCGAGGTGCCACCAAACTTCTCCTCTAGCTTGGACCATATGTCCATGGCTAGGTCATGCTCTCGAAAGATGCGCATTATGTCATCGGCCATACTGGACAACAACGTAATGCGGGCGATCTTGTTCTTCCGAGACCAAGCATCGAAAGCTTCCTTGTCTCTTCTGTGTTGGGCCGTAGTGCCCAATTCTGGTTCAATCATTTTGTTCTTCAGAGTTTCGAGCACATCTTGCTCCTCTAGAACATATTGTATTTTCATGGACCATAGTTTGTAATTATCGTCGTTGAGTTTTTCACCTTTGTTTAACTCAGCGACGATGTTCTTGGAAGCGGAAGACATTTTAGCTTTAAAATGCTGCAAAAGATATAAAAAGAAGGTTCGATCAAAAAACATTGCATAGATTTCATATTTACAGTCATCATTTTAGACATTTTCATAATTCAGCAGTCTCGGCCAGCGGACCAACCAGGGGAATGGCTAGTCCATGGTTCACTACCCCCAGACAGAGCCGAGGTGTCCCACAAACTAGTCCAAAAGATCACTGGCCGAATCATGATCCATTGAGACGCTGAATCAATCGAATGTGGAAATTTCAGACTAGTTTAATATCACTCCCACTTGGAAAATCCCACTTGGAATGATATTATTATATTTGATAAGTTACTTTCGAAAAATATTGAAGATGTTATTCTAGAATCGGAAAAGTCATTACGATCCCAATCACCGTCTAGAACAACTTTCAATATTTCCCTATCACTTTATCAAATAACAGTACTCTTATAGTACTTTGCAGCGGAAAAGCGATTTTGAAAACGTATTTTTCAAAAAAAATTAGGGAATTTCAACTTGGTACCCTTATGGTACTAAAAATACCCTTGTTGTATTTGCAAAATATTCGGCAAGGCCTACACCCCCCATACAGGGTGACATAACCGAAATATTTCGACAATTCCCCGGCCATTGCTGGGGTCGTGTCGTGGCCGTGCCAAGGCCGGATTCTTCTCCCTTCCGAAGAGAGAGTTGCCATCGCAACTTGGCCAAGGCCGAACACCCCTTGAGGGGAGTTTTCTGCAAGCCACCGTCGTCGGCTCCCGTATGGATCCAGGCGCTCCCCCCTACAGGGGAATTTTGCCGTAGACAACTGTCGCCGGCTCCGTAGAGACCGGCCATGCAAGCCACCACCGCCAAGGCATGTCCCCCCCATTTACTGGGCTAACCGGGGCTTGGCCCTGGCCTCGACCAGGGCCGACAGTGGCCTGGCCCTGGCCTCGACCAGGGCCGGCAGTGGCCAGGCCATGACCTCGGCCAGGGCTGGCCAGGCCCTGGCCGAGGCCAGGGCACTGGCCTTGGCCTCTGCCGAGGCCGGCCAGGGGGCCCTGGCCTGAGGCCAGGGCGCCTGGGCCGGCCAGGCCCTGGCCCTGGCCTCTGCTGAGGCCGGCCAGGCCCTGGTCGAGGCCAGGGGGGCCCTGGCCGAGGCCAGGGGGGCCCTGGCCTGAGGCTAGGGCCGGCCAGGGCCCTGGCCTCTGCCAGGTCCGGCCAGGGCCCTGGCCTGAGACCAGGGCGCCTGGGTCGGCCAAGCCCTGGCCAAGGCCAGGGTGCCGGCCCTGGCCTCTGCCAGGGCCAGCCAGGGCCCTGGTCGAGGCCAGGGCCGGCCAGGGCCCTTTGTGCATGCCGGCCATGGCCCCTTGGCCATGGCCGGCCTCCCCTTCCTTTGGGGTCCGTTTGCACACCCCCCCTCCCGGAGGGGGGTCTTGGTTGTCATTGGTCGTAGCCAACCCCCTCCGCATGGGGAGGGGGGTGCATAGCCTCCATGGCCCATATGGCCGTGGCGATCATGCACCAAAGATCTTCTTCTCCGATGAGAAGTTTTGTAACCGCCATCTTCTCCGATGAGACACCCGTTCATCGAGAAAGCAGTTATGTTTCAATGGCCGTGTGCCAAAAAAAATAACATACCTTCACGACCGCAAACTTCACGCTCCACATGAAGAGAGTTCACATTCCCTATTGAATGGAGACTCAGCATCCATGAAGAGTGCGAGTTTGGCGAGATGAACGGTCAGTTCTTCCCGTCACGGAGAGTTCTTGCCATATCCGTAATGACAAAAGACCCTAACGTGAAAAGAACAACTTTTGGCGTTCTCTCCGTTACAATGCGCTCCTACCATATCCATAATGGAAGGAAACTCATTCGTGAAAGAGACAACGCGTCATTCATCGGTGAGACCGGAGCGAACCCATATGGCTCTGATACCAATGTTGGATCCCGTCGCGCGTGGATGTAGGATCGAAAGAGAACTTACATTAGCGTATGCTGCGCCGTAGTCTCTGAACTTTGCCCTTGGATTCGCCACAACGTTCGGTACTTCGTCACAGAGGATCGAAGCAGCGTTTCCACCGTCTAAATCTCTATTTGGAAGAAGAACTAAATGGAAGGGAGAAGAGGAAAAAGTTTGCCTTATGCAAAACTTATGGCATGAAGGATTAGCCTTAAAAGCCTTACCCTGGGGTCCTATTTATAGGCTTTAGGGGTAGTTATTGTAGGAAATAACCATATATAAGCTTATTAGCCTATATTAGCACATTTCCTTATCCTCTTCCTTATGCACTTATCAAGTGCCTTTATGCACTTATAAAGTGACTTTTTCCACTTATCGAGTGGTCCTTTTCACACATGAAAAGGTTTCCTTCGCACATGCTTTCATGCACGCGACATTCGAGGTCCGTATACCCTCATACATCCCCTCATGGGTGTATACATGTCGTCCATATCCAACATAAGCTCCCCGGTGTACTTGGTTTGGTGTATGAAAATCACATCCTTCATTTGCCAAATTTGAAGACCTAGAAAATAGTTGAGCTTACATATGTGGCTCATCTCGAATTCTTCCTTCATAGATTTAGAAAATTCTTGGCAAAGGTCATAGTTAGTAGATCCAAATAGGATATCATCTACATAAACTTGAATAAGGAGGAAGTCATTTTCATACTATTTTATGAAAAGAGTAGAATCAACTTCACCCATTTTAAAACCTAAATCCAAAAGAAAGGGTTTGAGTCGATCATACCAAGCTCTAGGAGCTTGTCTCAACCCATATAATGCTTTCTTAAGTTTGAAAACATGGTTTGGAAATTTTTCATGTATAAAATTGGGTGGTTGTGAAACATAAACTTCTTCACGTACAAAACTATTTATAAACGCACTGTTTACATACATATAATAAATTTTAAAGTTCTTATGTGATGCAAAAGATAAAAGCAATGTAATAGCTTCTAATCTAGCTACGGGGGCAAAGGATTCTTCGAAATCAATACCTTCCTCCTACCGGTGGCCTTGAGCTACTAACCTTACTTTGTTCTTGTGATGACTTCGTTTTCGTTAGTCTTGTTCTTGAATATCCATTTGATCCCAATGACTTGGTGACCACTTGGAAGAGGGACGAGCTCCCAAACTTCATTCCTTTCGTGGTAGTGCACGAGGGAATGAAAATTGTGAGTAATCCCGTTGTCAACACAAAACTTAAAGAAAAGTTCATTCTCAAATTCCCCTCCATGATCACTACGGATAGTGATAATGGTGATTCCTAAGAGATTTTGAATTTTCTTGACAAATTTGGTAGACTCATCAAAGGCTTTGTTTTTATTAGTTAAAAATGATACCCATGTAAATCTAGAAAAGTCATCTACAATGCCTAATCCATAATGAGCATTTCCTAAAGATGCAACTCTAGTAGGCCCAAATAAATCTAAATGAAGTAATTCTAAGGGCCTCTTAGAAGTAATGCCAGCTTTAACTTTAAAAGATAATTTACGGAGCTTACCTCGTTGACATGAATCACAAAAGCTTTTCTTATTAAAAGATGTTTTTGGTAAACCTTTAACTAAATCATGCTTAGCTAATTTATAAAGATGATTAAAATGAACATGCCCAAAACGGCGATGCCATAATAATTGTTCATTAGAATGAGCAACTAGACAATGTTTTATAGAATGAGGCATATTTAAAATATAAATATTATTATGTCTTATGCCGGAAAATAAAACATGTGAATCAATATTAACTATAGTACACAAACCTTCTCCAAAGTTAACCTTGTAACCTTTTTTCACAAAGTTGACTTATGGAAATAAGGTTATGAAATAAAACTTATACTAAATAAACATTCTCAATTAAAGGTTTGGATGGATTACCGACTTTGTCTACTCCAATGATGGTTCCCTTTTGATCGTCTCTATAGGTGACCGTTGCACCGTCCTTGATGCGGATCACTTCGGAGAGCAAAGAGGTATCTCCCATCATGTGCTTGGAGCAACTGCTATCAAGTATCCATCCTTTCTTCTTAGAGCTAATATTGCTTTTCTTGCCCCCTTTTTCTTGGGTACCTACATATTATACCATAAGCTCATGGTACCTGTTGTGTCCATATGTTCCATAGTTTTATCGCACTTTCCATATCATTTCGATCACCCGAGTTCATATTTTAGTATTATATCACACTTTTCTCGATATATTTGATTCTTACGATGTTTTGTATACTTTCAGGGAATTTAGAGCGATTCAAAGCGAAACTGGACTATGGACACAATGTTGGATACCGGAGCTTGCGTCGCCTCGCCTGGCGACTTAAGGGAGCTAAGGGAGCTAAGGGAAGAAAGAAAGAAGTGGAGAAGAGAAGGAGAGGAAGAAAGAGAAGAGAGAAGAATGAGAAGAAAAGAGAGGAGCAAATGATTCCCAGATCGCTCGGTCGAGTGCATGATATACTCGACCGAGCTATGACTCTGTAGAAGGGAGAAAAATGGCAAGGGGTCACTCGGCCGAGCGACCCAGCTCACTTGACCGAGTGACCCCTCTCTCTCAATCGAGCTAAGCCCTGTATTGAGATCCAAATTTGCCTTCAATCTCTCTGTAAAATTTGCATTTAATTCAATCAGTCAAGCGGCTATCCGCTCGACCGAGCGACATCAACGTCGACCGAGTGTCATCAATTCTCCAAGATGCCGCTCGGTCGAGCGGCTTCCCTGCTCGACTGATCGGCCCATTCTCCAGTGCCCAAAGCAAAGCGCCATAGGATGGTGCTCGGTCGAGCGACCGATTCGCTCGACCGAGCGGTCGGTCGACAGACTCCTTTTTGGCCATTTTTATTGGGTTTCGGGTTGGTTTCTTTGTAAAACCCGAAACTTAATGGGCTGTATGTAAGTAAACTCAGTTTAGATTAAGTTTTTAAGCTTTCTTTTAATCCAGAAATCCTTGAGCTATTGTGGAGGGAGAGGTTTCTTAAGCTATTGTTTTGCGATCTAAACTTTGGTGAATCACTCTGATCACTCCATATTTTATACCTTTTTTCTGCATGTTTGCATGTCATTTTGATCGTCCATATCGCGTTTTTCACGATTATTTGACAATATTGCGATGCTTTTCACTATTTCTTGTTTTTGTCGCATTTCAGGAAATATGGAGCGATTTGGAGCGAATTTGAGATCAAGGGATTTGCACGTTCTTTAGAGTGTCGCCCACGGCTCATTCGAGGACTTATCAGTGATGGAGGATGAGCGGAAGAAGAAGGAAATCAATAGGAGCGACGAGGAGGCAAAAAGAAGAAGAAACAAGCACAGCAGCACATCACTCGGTCGAGTAGTCCACTCACTCGGCCGAGCAAGAAGCCCCACTCGGCCGAACAGAATGGATACGCACACGAAGTTTTCAGCGTATACTCGACCGAACAAAGAAAGCCCACTCGGCCGAGTGAGAAACTTCACTTGCCCGAGTGGTACAGGGAATTCGTCCAGAGAAAAGGCCGAAGTTACTAGAATTTTCAGAGATCCTTTGGAGGCCCACTCGACCGAGTATGAATGCTCACTCGGCCGAGTATGAATGCTCACTCGGTCGAATGAAGAAGTCCACTCGGCCGAGCCACCTCCGAAGACAGACCCTGAGAACCCCCGAAGTTACTGTTTTTGTACAAGGGTTGTCACTCGGCCGAGTGACAAGGGTCACTCGGCCGAGTGACCCTCTCCGACTGCTGCTAAGGCTGTGATTTCTGGGCTGTGCAGGGGCAGTTTGGGCATGATTTTTTGGACGATTTTAGAGGGTATTTAAGCCCTGTTTTACCCTAGTTTAGCGAGCTTTAGAACATTAATTTTTAGACTTTCTTTTAGGATTTTGACGGCTACTCTTTGTGGAATCTCAGCTGGAGATCATCGGCAATTACATTGGTTTGTCTATTTCTATTAAAAACTTGATTTTTATGCATTATTTCTCTTTTGCAATGAATTGTGCCGTGATTATTATCGTTTTTTCTGAGATTTGCATGATGTCTAGTGAGTAGTGCCGTCGTCCTAGGGCGTAGGGATGAACCCTATGGATCCTATTTCTGAATTGTGATGAATTTGTAGATTTGTTGCTAGAATTGATATTGGTTAGGTTGTGATCAATTGATTACGAGTAGCTAGGAATTCATATCGATTGGGATTTGCAAGAGATTGGATCCCAATTGATAGGAAGGCCTAGATATTCGATTTAGATTGACAATTGGATTTCTCTAGATTTGGTTTGCAAGAGATTGGACCAAAGCCAGGATTTTTAATTGTGAATCTATACTAATATCCGTTTGCAAGAGATTGGACGGATAAGAACTATCACAACCTAGGTCGTAGCTCGAGTTTGCATGAGAGTGGGCTAGAGATACGATTGAACAATGATGTCGTTCTTCATGCTAGCGGCTTAGGCTAGGGTTTGCACGAGAGTGGGCCCTATCCTAGGTTTGCTATAGACCGGCAATAGCGCGAGAGCGTGAGCCTGGTTCTACATTAAGTTGCGACTAGTTCACCTATATTCAAGCTTAGCAACAATGAAATTTATGAATCACAAGGATGAGAGACGGTCCGAAGTGGGGATTTCCTATCCCTAGACGCTTTATTAAATTGATATTTCTCTTGATATTTGAACGATTGTGACTGTTATACCCAAAACTATTCTTGATTCTCTTGATAGCTAGGTGATTGGAAAAAGACACGGTCATTTGTCCTCCCTGAGTTCGATACCCGCTCGCTGCTACACCGTGCGCTTGCGGTAAGACTACAAGTCGTTTTTCGGGTGTACACTCGGACGCGATCACACTCTTGCTCCTTGATTTTGTTATACATTGCTTTCATCTTGCATTCTCTTCGTATTGAAATTAGTTTCGTTATGTTTGCCCCACTTATGATGATTATCTCTATTGCTCTTATATTTATAGCTATTGCGATGGTAGAGTATTGTGCTTCTAGGGCTTAGTGACGATCCCTAGGACCCTAGGGATTGGAGGTTAGGTTAAATCTCAGTTGGATGAATCTAGGGTCTACGTATAGTAGTTTGAACAAGGATTTTGGGCGATTAGCCTTAGGAACGGAGGATCATGAAAGAGGCTCCGTATCCTATGGAGAATCTCCACGGATCTGATTTGGGCTTAGTGGCCGTTTTTAGGGCTCGTGATCACGAGAGTGACTCGAGAGATAGGGGTGACCACTAATCCTCGATTCGCTAGTTGATAACTACAAAAGTAGCCCGACCGCTAGAACCAACCATAGCATGGCGTCGCAGTCCGTAGATCATGCGAGTGGATATGGATTGCAAGGCGGGACCAAGTGTCAAGCTTAATGCACGCATTCCCATGCGAATCCGACTGCGACAACGGAAGTCAAACGCTCGTTCCCATCCTCGGATGTGACATTCATACCCTCACCCATCGTCCAACGAAAGCACCTTGACCTAACATCCATGACCGAAGAGCCTAGCGGGGAATCCCGAATGCCTTAGACCTTTATTATTTAGTAGACCTCATTTCCCACAATCAATCAACCAAACTTTTGCGTGACAACCCCCGACCATGCATTCTCACCCTACCATAAAAGCTAAACAATAAACGACTGCCTTCCCTGAGTTTGACAATCTATACATACTATAACGAACCGTGCACTTGCAGTGATTTGAGTGCTCCCGGGCATGAGCACGGGACATCGAACAAGTTTTTGGCCCTGTTGCCGGGAGGCAACGATTTGTTTTAGCTTTTGGGTTTGAGAGTGCTGGTTCCATCCATACCTACCTTCCATCATTCATTTTTATTTTTGTTATTATACGTTTCCTGTGCTAACATCTCCCCCCCAGCTTGCCTGTCACGTCTCGCTTCCCTAAAATGGAGGCGAGGCGTGAGAAGTCCGCTCAGACTTGGAGCTGTGAGGCTCCAGTCTGTATAGCATCTGGATTAACCAAGTATAGGTCCTTGCAAATGCGACACAGAACAAAGATAATAATAAAAGAAAAGAGACAGATATATTATTCCAATCTCAGAATGTCCACAAATAAAATCTCAACATCACAGAAAAGCCACCAGGCTAAAAGAAAAGTCTAAAAGGCCCCAGCATGGCCAACAGAAATAAACGAACGTACAGAAAAGAGAAAAGGTGCTACGCACCGACAACTTAACAAGAACTAAGCTGAAAGCAACAGGAAAAAGTCTCTACGATTGATCGCCGGTGTCCTCGTACTCCACGTCAACAGTGGACCTAGGCTCCAAGTCAGCAAACATCTCGTCCTCAGCAACGGGCACTGGCTCAGCAACTAACATGCGACACCCAAAGAGACGAGGGCGCATGTCAGCAAGTCTACAAGAGACTTGTGCAAGGAAACTAAAAGAAGGAAGCAATCTAACAGTTCTAAAATGTACGATGACATGGCAGTTTAATGCATGGATGCTACAAGTAAGATAATGCAACAAGTATGACATGGCAGCAAGTATAACATGGCATGGGTAGCAATGTTACTAAAACATTCACACGGATTTTACAAGTCAAGTAACATGTCGTGCTCAGAGTTTACGCCTTACAGCTGAAGTGGCTGCACAGGCACACTTCTATGTTGAGTGGTCGCTTAACCCTACCCCTCCACGTGTAATCGGGCATTGGCTTTTGACCAACACATGTAGCCCGCTTCTGGATCACGAGCCAGGAAATACATTTGGCATAGGGTTGTGCCTGCAACGCAGGTGCCTAGCCTCAACAAGTCGGGCATTGGCTTTTGACCAATACATGTAGCCCGCTTCTGGATCACGAGCCAGGAAGTGTATTTGGCATAGGGTTGTGCCTGCAACACAAGTGCCTAGCCTCAACAAGGAAGTACGTAGCGTGTGCTACGAATGCAACATTCAAGCATGGATGACATGGCATGGAAAGTTATAATTTAAGAGCTTACAGATAAGGAATTTTAAACGTAACAGGCAGAGCACAAGTAAAGAGCATGCAGTTATGAAAATTTAAACGTGACAGGCAGAAATGCATTGATGACATGGCAGGGTGACAGATCTAGCTTCGTTGTCAAGCTAGATCTTAAAATTGCGTCTAGGCGAGTATCATTTCGTCGCCTAGTCTCTTTTACGCCTAAAACAAGAAATGGCCTAAAGCATGGCCTAAACAAGAACTGGCAAGTTTCACTTGCTTGCAATCAACCGTTCTGCAAAACCGTCCAATCAGTCCAGTCTACCTATGTGCTCGAATCACCAGCCTACAGTCCCAAATTAAATTATCTTTATTAGTGAATTATCAGACAATTAAAATACCGATTTTTATCTTGTTTAACATGGATGGGTTGGGGATCCTAAGTGTTCAGAAAGTTACACTCACACGACGCGAGAGTTACACTGGCGTCGGGTAGCGACGCCAGGGGTTGGAATAATAGAAAACGCTCAACGTCCAGATTCCAAATAAGATTTCACGCTTGCCAATTCTCGGGCAGAGACCAAATCAGCGAACAAGATTCCAAACAGCGAGTAATAGGTCGGTAGGCATTTGTACGGCTTCCGGGAAGCCGTAACAACGAACCGGGACGAACGGTTCGATGTACACGAAGTCTACAACATTGAGTATCGTAGGAGATGTTTGTGACGTCGGAAAACACCCCTAGGAGAAGTAGAGGGATGTTGAAAGATCCCAACAGTGAGAGTGAACGACGGGAGCCGAAACGACACGTTGAGACGTCGTAAAAATGCGTAACAGCGAGTTCACTCGTTGTTTCAAGCTTGGACGGCCTGAGGGAGGACCCAGACGACAGCGAGGGGCCAAGGGGGTCCACGAACACCGGAGGGGCTGCGACGGCGGTGGCCGCTGCCGCAAGCTGCGATTGCTGTTGCAATTAGCAGCGACTGCATGGGCTTTTCCGACGGTGCTCTGGTGATCAACGGGGGCCCCACGGTGGCACAGAGGGAGGAGGGAGTTGGGGCAAGGCTCAGGTCGGTGTCGGGGCTGTCTTTGTGTGAAATGTATGGGAGCGGCGGCTGTGAGATGTAATCGCGTGAGAAGTATAAGGCGGCTGTGTTGTTTCACGGGAGAGAAAAGAAATGACCTAGTTGCTATATTAAGGGAAGAGGGCTCACGTAGGAGGCGGCGGTTTGTGTGCTGTTGCGAAAAAATAGAAGAGGGCGGCTCGTGTGTAGGTTAGGAGAAAATATTAGCCCGAGTTCTAGGTCTAATATTAATATACAAAGCCTAGTCTCTTTTAGAATAGGGTGTGGGGTTGTTAGGTCTGTGTGTGCAGCACGTGATGGGGAAACTCATAGGGTTATATGTTTAAGATTAGAAATGATATATAATAAATAACTAAAAGAGGAATCTCACACCTATCTCTCTTTCCAAGGTGGTTGTGTGTGCGGCCAAGAGTGGGCTGGGTAAGTTTGTTTTAGAATGTATAATAATATAACAATAATATTAGGTGATATAAACCAATGAAACTTAGGGTTAATCCAATTATTAAACTGGGGAAAAAGTGAAAGTGGGTCAAACGGGGCCCAAAAATCGTAAGATAAATACTAGGGTGACCGCACAGACAAGAGAAACGCAACTAAGAAGACGGATCACAATTTTGACGATGAGAAATGAAACTAAAAATAAAAAGGCCTCACGACAAAAGTGAAAATCGCGACGTCTCTTCAAATAAAGTCAAATCGTGGGAGAACGACCCGTGAAATGACGTTCCAAATTAATTCCACAATTTAATATTCTTCGAGAGGGTCACCACGGCATATCAAACTATAGGGTTCAGATACAGACAAGATCTAAAACAAATACGTGCACGAACAAGACTACGTGCACGAAAAGCGTACAAAGGTACGGGGTCCAAAAGCGACAGTAATCCCAAGTTGGGCACACGTCGGGGGTGGCTTGCTAAGTATGCAACCAAGGTGCTACGGTCCTATCGACTCAACGACACGACCCACATACCAAGCACAAAACCAATCAGGTACTCGAAATTGCTATACGCATAGCCGTATAACGAATAGTGAGTACCGGTCGTTACATTGCCCTTGTCCGAATATCATACATTTACGGGGCAACAATGTGTCGGCAAAGCATTCTTGCCTAGGATCTATGTGGAAGAGAGCACCCCCAGTGTGCCCGAGACAGGATGTTCGACCATGTCAGATCTACTGGCTCTTTAGTTATCAAGGCAATCCACGAAGCCGAATTTGAAATCCTGAACTACATTGTGGAACAAATCCAATTGGGTGCTCTCGAGGGAGACGTATACGTTAGCATCGAAAGGGACACGCTCTCACTCTGCGTCATGAATATTCCACAAGCCAACTCCTGTGACACACCAGATGAGGTATCCCTTCTAACTGCTTTAGATAACATTGTGGATCATGCCATGTGTAGTGGACTAGTATTCATTTCGTCGACAGATCCATTCGCACCGCATCTTTCAGAATTCATCTCGAAATACTATGCTGATGCCAACAACATTCCTGAAGGGATCTGCATATGACGTGCGTTTATATTTTATATATTCACGCACGTCTTCTTTGTGTTTTTCCGTTGTTTTCCGTCGTCACGTACCTGTTTTCTTGTGATTTCTAGTTTTCTTTCACTTCTTTGTCTTTTTGTGTGAATGCAGGAGATTTCCAGCATTGGGGACATATAATGAAGATATCATGAGTCCCCGAAGCAACGGGAGGAGTCACGTGCGAACCAGGGGGTCAAACGACCAAGATTGCCACTTTTCCGCCCCACCCGATCGGTTGGACACAACCAACCGATCGGGTGATACACACGTGTCCGATCTGGACTAAAGCTGGAGTGAAGTGCAAGGTCAACTGACCGGTTCGCTGACCGGTTCATCCCAACAGAGTTCTCGGGAATTTGGAGCTTAATTCCAACCGATCGGGTGATATCTCACCCGATCGGTTCATCTTAAGCTGAAAATCAACAAACGACGACCCGGTCATGCCACCCGCTCTCCTCAGCACCTGGTTGAAGCTTCTGAAGCCCGATGGCCAATGCGACAAGCTGCTCACCCGATCGGTTGATGTTTCATCCGATCGGGTGGCCTTTTCTTCCGCTTTCACGCGCTGCTGATGCATTGATTGAAGATCTGCTGTCATTCCAGAGGGATTTTGGGTGATCTCTTATTTTTCTAGCGTTGGCATCGTCGTTATCTTTCCAACGATAGGTCGCATGCCAAAATCCGATTTTTCTACATTTTTCTGGAATTTTCTGAGCGCGGCTATGTGCTGAAATTGAGTGCTGTCTGGAATTGAACTTCACCCGATCGGGTGAGCTATCCACCCGATCGGGTGAGATCATTTTCTGTGGTTTTGAGCTCTCTGTTTATTCCACCCGATCGGGTGGGCCTGTTTTAGCAGTTTTGAGTGGGTTTCAGACCCGAACTGTTAAGGGTTTTGAGGGGGCTTTTAAATACACATTTGGGCATGACTTGGAGGGCATCTTCCACCATTTTTTAAGCAGCTTCACTCCCATTTCTTGGGAGTTTTAGGTTAGATTAGATTAGGTTTTATCTTCTAATAGATCTTGTAATGGATTGAAGATTCAAACGCGAGATAAGTATTTCTTTCTCTTGTCTTCCATTGTTTTGTATTGTGTTTATTTTGCTTGATGGTGAACGTTTGTATGTCTTTTCTATTGCTTGTTTTTATGTTCTTCACTGTTGAGTAGTATTGATGAACCCTAATACGAGTTAGAGTAGGATTGATGCTTGGGTTGTTTCATTTGGCTTGGTCGCATGGCACGTGTTCGATGAAATGTGTCAATGGGGATTTCTAGCAATCTGAGTCCAATTCGTATGGCAACGCACTAGTTGTGTTGGGGATTGGGGTCCGGTGTCTTGTCCAGTCAATATCCGCTTTGATGTATTGCTAGAAATCACATTCGACCTATTTGGCCATTAGGGTTACGCAGGGGTGTTTCATTGTCATTGGCGGGAGAAAGACCGCCTCTGACCGTCGGGCCAAGGGGGAATAAACTTGGCGGTTGACTCCCTAGCCATAGCTCACGCCCCTAGCGTAGACTTTGAGTCCTCACACGTGGGAACGACTTGGACGAAGTGTTGGGAGTTATCATTATGGCCTTAATGCTCCCGGTTGCAGAAGGTGTTAATGGATATGGGAATGCCCACCGTTCGAAACCGGGTAGACCTAGCGTACTAGGCACCGACCGGAATATCGGGCCATGGACGCTAGGTACTACCTTTTGGGGCAATGTCTCACCCTGGGTCAAGTCAAATGCCAAGTGTCATGAATGCTCTAGTCCGTGTTAGCGGGGATTCATTTCGTGTCTTTTTTATTTCTTCTCTTTATTTCTACATTTCCACCCATATTATCCGCGTAGCTAGCACACAACCTAGGCGAGGCTAGTAGCCATTCAAGCCATCCACCTCCCTGAGTTCGATAAACTCGCACCCTACACTAACCGCGTACTTGCGGTAAAACGACACCGCGCCCAAACCATGCAGCTCCTTGCGAGTTGATCTTATGCCACATACTTCTTCCCGGCCAACGTCCCATTTGAGGAGATATTTACGCGTCTTGTCTCGGAGGGACGAATAAATCCCGAGGACGCAAGTTCCCCATAGACTGGCGACTTCCAAGGAGATGATGTGGCCATTGTACCTGACGGCCTTCAGAACGATTTCCAAGGAGCTGCACGGTCACACGACGACATTCCCCTTGCTAACGAGCGTGGCCTGGAAGATCTTGAGAACTACAAAGGCCCAGAAACAGAACCTAAAGGCACCTTTTATGAGGCACACTCATCGACCAATTCGAGCTTATGCTATGACACGACATCGGATGGTTCCATTTCAGATGAGCCAGCACCTGGGAAGAGGCATTCCAGTCACATGCAAGCACGGTAGCGGGTACAACGTCCCTTGAGGTAGAACTCAAACTCCTGTCTGCCAACCTTAAATATGCTTTTTTGGGTGACAATCGTACATACCCCGTCATAGTTACTGCTTCTCTCACTGAACCCCAACTCGAGGACCTTTTGAAGGTTCCTAGAAAGCATAGAGACATGATAGGATATAGTATCACCGATCTGAAAGGTATTAGCCCTGGGCTATGTGAGCATAGGATCCACCTCGAGGACAACCGTACGACCTCCATAGAACATCAAAGACGCCTAAACCCTAACATGAAAGAGGTTGTTAATAAAGTGGTCTTAAAACTGCTTGAAGCAGATATCATCTACCCTATCTCGGATAGCAAGTGGGTCAGTCCTGTCCAAGTTGTGCCCAAGAAGGTGGAATGACTGTTATAAGAAACGAAAAGAATGAGTTGATACCGATTAGGACCGTCACAGGTTGACGGATGTGCATAGACTACATAAAACTAAATAAAGCCACCCAATAGGACCACTTCCCCCTCCTATTCATTGACCAGATGCTTGAGCGCCTTGCCAAGCACAATTATTTCTGCTACATAGACGGATATTCGGGGTTTTTCCAAATCCCGTTGCATAGGGAAGAACAAGAGAAGACGACTTTCACATGCCCGTATGGCACCTTCGCCTATCGAAGGATGACTTTCGGTTTATGTAATACACCCGCGTCCTTTCAAATGTGCATGACGTCTATCTTCTCCGATTTTATCGAAGACATTATGGATGTCTTCATGGATGATTTCTCTGTGTATGACACTGAGTTTGCTTCTTGCCTAAGGAACCTAGTCAAGGTTCTAGGACGATGCCGTAAGAACAACCTCACTCTGAATTAGAAAAAATGCCATTTTATGGTAACTGAGGGAGTTTTATTAGGACATGTCATTTCATCCAAGGGGTTACAAGTCGATAAAGAAAAAATCGAGGTCATTAAGGAACTTCCCCCACCGACTAATCTTAGGGGAATTCGAGTTTTTTTAGGCATGCAGGGTTTTACCGCTGTTTATTAAGGATTTTTCAAAAATTTCGCGCCTCCTCACCGAATTACTTGTAAAAGGCACACATTTTATTTTTCTAATGAGTGTTTTGAAGATTTTAACAGATTGAAAGAGGCTTTCATTTTCGCTCCATTCATCCAGCCGCCGGATTGGAATCTGCCATTTGAGCTAATGTGTGACGCGAGTG
>CM061133.1:157652212-157727214 GCA_030789695.1 Scilla litardierei
CTGCTCCCACGCTTCATATAAAGACTCTTGGGACCCTTTCTTGAAGGACATCAAAGAGTTTATTATCTTCACGGTCTTGATGGCGGGTAAAATTTGTTGACGAACGCACTCGCTAGCTCGTCCCAAGTAGTGAATGTCCTATGATCTTGCATCCTTAGCCAATATAAAGCTTTGTCACGAAGAGTGAAAGGGAAGAGACGCAATCGGATAGCATCCATCGGCACATTCGGCATCTGAAAAGTGGCGCACTTCGCCAAGAACATTTGTAGATGATAATGTGGATTCTCTTGAGAATTCCCATGGAAGAGGTCTTGTTGCATCAGCACAATAAGCCTCGTCTTCAATTCAAAGTTCTTGTCAGCCGCCAACTCCGGCATATGTAGGGAAGATGTAGCAGCCGAATTGTTCGAGGTAAGCCTATCTTGGATGGAGACAAGCCTAGCGGTCCACCGTAATCGCTCATCTCTAGTTTCCGCTGCCATTTGGTTCTCCTCTAGAATTGATCTTTTTTCTGCTCTCAGTTTCCTTGCCGTGTGCTCGATCTCAGGATCAAATAATATATCTTTGTCGAATGCCCTCGATCTCGTGTACATGCACAAAAGAGAGAGAAACTAGAAGGATTTGTTAGCGCAATAGAGGAATAAAAGAGAAATAAAGATAAAAATAAAATAAGGAAAGAAAAATAGCTAAGTAAAGAAAATAAAATACTGTCGCCTACCCGGCAACGGTGCCAAAAACTTGATCGCTCTCCAGATACACACCCGGAGAAGAATGTAGCTTTACCTCAAGTGCACGGTTAAGTGGCAAGCGGATATTGAATCACAGGGAGGAATAATGACGGTACTCTATGTTAATTACTAAGCTACTTGGTGGAAATTTGTTTGGGAATGGCTGGTGTCACAGTCATTCGAATATCAACGCAAATTCAATATAATAAAAATGTCTAGGGCTAAGGAATCCCCGCTATGGATTTTCAAGTCATCAATGTGAGTTATGAATTACCATGCAATTAAACTTGTCTTAAAATGAACTTGACGCAACTAATTGGAGAACCGGTGCATGCTGCCGCGCTACGCAAGTCTATAGAAATCTAAACTAGAGCCTCGCTGTCACACAAGCTAGTCCAGACCACTAGCATTAAGATCGAAAATTATGTCCAATACCAACACAAGCTCGTTGTCGCCCAACTTGAGTTCGGATCTAGATCATGATAGTTCATACTCATTCACCATCGTGCAACGAATATGAGTATAGGAGAACAATAAAATTGCTAGCTTTGGTCGTTGTCGCGCACCAAGTCTAGGTAAATTCGATTGTAATCCTAAATCAAATATCTAGGGCTTTCCTTGGATCAAGATCATATGTCGAGCACTCAAGATCCAAGAGAAATCCCTATCTATCTGTAGTAAATTAATCAAGATCTAACCTTTCTAACAAGCCTAATATCATAGTAATTCAATAAATCTCACAAATCAAACATTAGATCCATATGGTTCATCTCTATACCCTAGAGCAAATGAACTACTCACAAATCATATTAGAAATCAATAAGAAAGCAAGATCAACAACAGAATTCATATCAAAACTCATATCTAGCAGGAGATATAGCATAAAAATTAAAGCTTTCAAGGGATCAAGAGAAACCAATGTTGCAAAGAAGCTTCAAATAGAAAATTAAGAACAAGTCTTCAATCTCTCGCCAGTACAAAAGCTTAACTAAAATTAAAACTAAAGAAAAATTATTCTAAGAAGTCTCTCTGGTCTCCCTGGGGCTGGAGACAAAACTGTGCTTAAATACCTACCCAAAAACCAAAAAATCCAGACCAAACTGTCCATGCGCAGCCAGAAACCCTAGTTTTCAAGACTGGCTGTCGGCGCTATTCGGTCGAGTGAGAATTTAACTCGGCGGAGTACCAAATCTACAGAACAGACAGAGATAGTCATGTTCAGGTGCTCATGCCACTCGGCCGAGTAGGATTTCTCACTCGGTCGAGTGATAAGTCTACTCGGTCGAATAAGATAATATGTAGATCCCTCCAAAAAACAGAGAAGTAGCCTTAGATTTCTTCAGAATCTTTGCCTTCACTCGGGCGAGTGGAGTTCTTACTCGGCCGATTGGAAATTACCACTCGGCCGAGTACATTTAGGCACTCAGGCTGGAAATGATCTTCGTATCCGCGTTACTCGACCGAGTAAGCTGCTTCACTCGGGCGAGTGAGCTGCGTCACCGACCGAGTGGCCTGTTTATGAACTCTTTTCTTCTTCTCCTCGCTTCATCGTCGATTTGTTTGATGTTCTTCTACTTCCACTCATCCTCCAGTGCCGTTAGCTCTCCGATATGATCATGGACGATGCTTTGGCATACGTGTGAGTACTCTGGGCTCCAAATTCCTCCCGGTTGCTCCATATCTCCTGAAAGCAGACGAAAATAAGAAATAGTGAAAAGTATCGAAACATCATCGAATAATCGTGAAAATTGTGATATGAGCAATTGAAATGGCAAGCAAATATGTAGAAATAAAGTATAAAATATGAGCCTATCACTTCACCATAGTACACTTGTAGTGAGTCGCGCTTTAGGGTATAAATCCGGAGCCGAACTAGTTTTTTGACATGAGCATGCGCACCCCCAAAAATGTATGCACACCCTTACCCCTAAGTGTAAGGGTGTCAAAGAAATATAATCCTGATGAGTTCAGGTCGAATCCACAGGGCGGTGGTGAATCTAAGGACCGACAAATCCTAAGTTAGACTACGGGATTATTATGGAGATGGTTTACGAAAGGATCGTAATGGCGATGGATGTAAATGGCGAGGGCGTCAAAAATAATAATAAGGTACTAGAATGTCGTTCTTTCCACTACCGCTTTGGACATGGAATAAGGCTCGTTGTAGCGGTGCCAATATCTTGGATCACTACGCTACAATTTAGATCTGGTGCCAATCTCTTGGATCACCATCACTAAATCTAGATTCGACGACATTCTCTTGGATCACCTCCTATAGCACAAAATATCCCTAGACAATAGGTTTCAATCTAACCTTAGCATTGAATTCTACTCAAGCATGATATTCAACATGGCAAGATCAATAACAATAATCACATGCATATATAAAAGATATGTAATCAATCGACAAGAGCAATGGATACAAAATAACATGAGAAAGATAACTTCAATATAGATTCAAACGACAATCATAAAGAAAGAAACATGAAAACTTATCTTGCATGAAGAATAGTACCAAGATCTGATACAAAATCACCAAAGAGAGGGGGCCTAGGGCATGGTCTAGCCACCAAAATGCCGTCAAAGAACAAGATAGGGCCCCCCCAATAATGGCTACCTGATTGTTTAAATACTCCCCCTCAAAACCCTATAGAAAACCCCACAATTTCGTGCCCAAACCCAATAAGTGCTGCAACTTAAGTGGTAGGCCCCAGACAGCTCAGCCGAGCTCACAGTGCAACCTGCCCGAGCTCAATTCCATAGGACTCATCCGACCTCTGTTTCGCGCGTTCTTGGTGGCATTGGAACCGTCATGAAGTCTACTATCCATGAAAAATATGAGAAAATTACTTTGCTGGCTTGTATAATAGCATATATTCAAAGAGTAAGAGGATGTGCAGATTTGACTATTTCTACTCTGCTCGGCCGAGCGCATGCAGTCGCTCGGCTCAATCCTCGCTTGGTTGAAGAGCTTGGGCGAGTGGCTTTGGTATCTCAGGCATGCTCAGTGCTCGGCCTGAGCACATGAAGCACCTGGCCGAGCTAGTCAAACAGAGAATTTCCTTTGTGATTTTAGGGGTGTCACTCGGCCCAAGTTGGATGGTGCTTGATTGAGTGGTAGAAGCTCATCTTCTCCATCTTTGGCTCTTGTCTTCGTTACATCAGCTCGACTGAGCATCTAAGGGCACTCAGCCAAGCTGACTGGCTTGGTGAGCTCTTAATCGGCTTATTCTCTCTTTTTTCTTGACTTCTTCTCCTCTTCTCTTCTAGCTCTTCTCCAACAGCTTCAACTCCTCAATAAGGATGCCATTGATGCCCCGGCATCGATGATTGTGTCCTTCTCTCCAATATGCTTCAAATTTCTCAATATTCCCTAAAATGCAACCAAACGCTCTCAAAGTGAATGAAATATGGGAATATAGTGTGTATCAAGCAATCATTTTGACGTGCAAAAGCATATAAATAATGTGGAATATTATAACACATCAAAATCTCCCAAGCTTACCTCTTACTCGTCCTCGAGGCAGACGAATAATTAGCGAACCCAGGAGAGGAGTGCAATGGAAAATGAGGTGTTGAAGGTGGTAGAAACAAGGAATCAATCTCAAAACTCATTGAATATATGAACATATGAATTCATGAACAAACACCAATATAATCAAAACACACACTCACGTAAAATACTTAAGTCTTGCTCAAATGAACATATTGTGTATTTCAATAAATGTAATGAACTCGAAAAATAATAAAATGAGAGTAGAGATACATCCTATCATAGTTTATCATGAAATATACTAAGCTCACAGAAACGAATCCAATGTCCACAACTCATTCTCTAAGCAGTATAAATATGTCATGATCAAACAGTTTCAAGCATGCATGTTGTTTTGTTAAGCTCCATGCAATGAGTTAGTAAATTCAATTAAGGTAAGGCGATCACCACACTACGCTCGTTTTATGACTCCTGAAACCCATCAACTCTGATATGTCCTTATGCTATGTAGAAATTTGGGGTAAATATATGGGATAATCCTATGTAGAAATTTGATCTGACATGTCCTTATGATATGTAGAAATTTCGGCTTTTTGTCTTACAAACTTGCATAAACGCAATGGAGTGCAAAGAACAGTCTATGCATCCCAGATCAAATGATCTTATGGCATCGGGTTACGAAGAACCCCAAAGGACCTTTATTTAGGATTTTTTAGCTTTTCTAGTTTTGTGATTTTTTAGGGATTTTTGCAAATTTGTGTGAACGCAATGGGATGCAAAGCATGATCAAAGATCATTATTCGGCTACATACAAAAGAAAAAAGTAAATAGTAAATAGTAAAATAAAATAGCTTCTAGACATAACTCGGTATCAGGAATTCTAATTATCACTACTTTGGTTGTCATGAGGTTATCTTATCTCTTTTGAACTACTAAACATCCATGAAAAACGTCGCGATCAAACAAGTCATACAAATAATTTATTCAATCTTCAAATTAAATCATGCAAAATCAATTTTCAACTGTTTTGAGAATATGGTTGTGGAACTATGTATTCTCCTATGAAAAAGTATATTAACAATGATATACTAATCAAGGATTAAGCTTTAGCCCAAACGATATCAGCGTTCATAGAAAAATTAAATCCATAATATTCCATGATAAAATGAAACATATGAGACAGAAATAGAGAAGTGAATATGGTTCATCTGAAAATTTTAAGGTGTGTTTCACGACAAAGCAAAGTGCATGCACTGTTCACTCACCCAAGTTAAATGTCACATTGTCCTCAACCTGTGTGTGATATGAATAGAGGACAATGACAAAATAGGGAGCTACACAAAAAAATAATCGCTCTCTCTACTAAGCTATATCAGATGGTGCCCGATGTGGACAGATGTGTTGGAACTTGGTATATTCCATCTTTTATTCCATATGGTTTTGATGTGACAATCAATATATTTTGTTACTAATTGTATCTATGCAGACATGCAGACTTACAGCCTATTCTATTCACATAATGCATATGATCAGTTTATAAAGACTTTCTGCGAAAAAAATTTCTTAGTCGATTACGTTCAGATGACATATCTTCGGAATGATGTAATTTTATTTTTAGATAGCTTCAGTGCCTTGGCTATAACATATCATATATCCCTAAGCTCCAAATTACATTACAATTGATCCTAAGTCAAAATTCCCATTTTTCATATTTAGCCGACTAGGATTTTTCGTAATCGACTAAGAAAATTTTCTTTGACTTTTGACCTGAAAATTTCTGACAAGGATCTATTCATTGACTGATCCACGTCACCATCTTCAAATAGTCAGTTTATGACCATTTCAAACTTAGTCGATCGACATTTTTCCGTAGTCGACTAAACCGTTTTTTGTGGCCGTTTGCATCAGAACTTTCTGGACAGTTTCTATCCGTTGAAACTTCCTCCATAATTGATTCTGAGCACTATAAAAGGAGGGGTATCCCCTCTCTTTTCATTCACTACTTTTCCTCTTCTTCTTTTTTCATTTGTGGAAATTAAAGCTTTAATTCTCTTGGGAAAAGTTGTTTATTGTTCTTATTTGTAAGAAGAAATTCTGATCTCTTTCTTCATTTGAGAACTAAAGAACTTCAAGGGTGTTTGGCAATTCCACATCTAGAAACATTGAAGTTCTCATTTTAAACATCATCCTTTGAATTCATTTTGATATTCATACCAAGGCTATATGTGTTTTCTTATTTCATTATTTCTTCAACAAAGTTTGAATCTCTAGTTGTAGAGATTGTACAAAGTTTGGGACACTGGGAGTGTCGCCATTTTTGTAAGTTCGTGCTTGCGGAGCAAGTGATTATAGTGAATTGGAAATCTCTACGGGGAGTAGAGGACTGGAGTAGGATCAAAAGGATCCGAACCAGGATACATCTTTGCGTTTGCGATTGGATTATTTTCAATACTTGTCATTTAATTTCTGTTCCATCTTTGCAAATTTTAGTAACGTTTTATTTGCAACAAGTTTTTATAATACACTATTCAACCCCCCTTCTAGTGTATTTGTGTATACAGGAGATCCTATATTTGGTATCAGAGCGGGATTAAGATGGCAGAACAGAACATGACAGCAGTTCCCCACAACTATTCATCACAATATCCAGAAGGCAACTCTCAAGTTTGTCCTCATCTATTTGATGGTTCCAATTATTCATACTAGAAGGTTAGAATGGAGATTCATCTCCAAAGTATGGATTATATGTTATGGAACATCATTGAGACAGAATATCAGAAGCCAACAACTCCCTTCTCTGATTGGACTGCCGGTGAAAAAACTGCAGCAACCAACAACTCAAAGGCTATGAATTCTCTATTCTGTGACATGGATAAGAATGAGTTTAATCGAGTATCTCAGGCCAAAACTACTAAAGATATTTGGCACATACTCGAGGTAACTCATGAAGGAACCAATAAAGTAAAGGAAACTAAGATTTTCGTTTTGGTTCACAAATTTGAGTTGTTCAAGATGAAGGACAAAGAGACTATTTGAGAAATGAACACCAGGTTTACTAATATTATAAATTATTTAAATGCTCTTGGAAAGACTTACACTTCACTTGAACAGGTTCACAAGATTCTTAAAGCCTTAACTCCATAATAGCGTCCAAAGATCACATCAATTGAAGAAGCCAGCGATCTCTCAACTTTATCTGTTGAAAGTCTTATTGGTAATCTAATGGCTTTCGAAGTTCAATTGGAAGACGAGAAAGAAGAAACACACCAGAAGAAGAAAGTACTTGCTTTTAAAGCTTCATCAGAGGATGAAGATTCAGAAATGGATGATGATGTTGTTGCTTTCCTCACAAGGAACTTTAAGAAGTTCTTAAGAAAAGGTAAGTATAACAATTTCAAATCTAAAAATTATGATTGTTCTCTTTGTTTTAATTGTAATAGGCCAGGACATATAAAGAAGGATTGTCCACTCCTCAAAACAAAGTACAAAACTTCTAACAACTACAACAATGATCATTCCAAGAAGGAAAGGAAGTTTGATAGACTGAAGAAAGCATTCGCAGCAACATGGGATTCCTCAGATGAAGAAGACAACAACGAAGAGAATGCTAACATGTGCTTTATGGCACAAAATGATGAAAGCAATGTAAGTACTATTGATAATAAAGAATTATTAGATGCATTTAATGATCTCTTTGTTCGTTTCAAAGGACTAAATGCACAACACAAGTCTTTGAAATAAAGCAATGATGATCTTATTCTTGAACATCAAGAATTAACATCAAAATGCACTTCATTTGATGCAATAAACACTGAGAATACATCTCCTCAAATCTTGGATCTTAGCAAAGAGAATGATCTTCTCAAAACTAAGAATCAAGAATTGCATGCAAAAATATCCAAAATGGATAATAGTATTTCATCATTAAAGATGAAGTACGATGAGATGTCTTCTAATGTTAATAAAATTAACAAAGGCAAGATAATCTCAATGATTTGCTTCAATTTCAATATCTAGCAAATCATAGGCAAGGATTGGGGTATTCTAATAAGAATATATACAAACCTTCTAACACATGTTCATTTGTTGGAAAGACAACTTTTGTAAAACCACAACAGAAGAATCATGCATTCATCTACACGAAGATAGTAAGCATTTCTACATCTTCTTCACAAAGAAATGTTTCAAACATTTCAATTGCATCTCCTAAGAAACCTAATACAATTAGTATATGGGTTCCTAAGAATACATGTTTAGATAATAGAAAATCATACATTTCTGATTATATGCAATTTATTGTTCATTCTGTTAATTATTTAAGAAATCCAAATTCTACTTGGGTTTAGCTACCTAAGATCTAATCCCAAGGACCCTAAAGAAAAAGGGTAACATGTTTTATTTTTTCCAGGTACCAAGAAAAGAAAGATGGATCTTAGATAGTGGCTGTTCAAAACACATGACAGGAAACATCAACCTTCTTTCAACCATTCAATATAAAGATGGAGGTTCAGTAACCTTTGGTGATAACAACAAAGGAAGAATCATAGGTATTGGAACAGTTGAAAACTCTGATCAACCTATCATTGAGAACGTACTCATGGTTGATGGTTTGAAACATAATTTGCTTTCCATTAGTCAATTATGTGATAAAGATTTTAAAATTGTTTTTGAACAAAATGACTGTATCATTTATAATTCTGATATTTCTTCTATTTTATTTCGTGGTAATCGTAAGAATAATATTTGTATCTTATGCATGTCAGTTACCACTCACAATCACTGTTTGATGATTTCATCAGACGATACACTTTTATAGCATAAACATTTTGGACACACTAATTTCAAAAATCTTGCACACATATCAAAACACAAGTTAGTTATTGGAATGCCAAATATTTCATTCAAACACATACATTTTTGTGATGCTTGTCAACAAGGAAAAATGCACAAATCTTCTTTTAAATCAAAGGACATCATCTCAACAAAGAGACCTTTAGAACTCCAACACTTTTTATTTGGTCCTTCAAGAGTAGCCTCTTTGAATAAAAGTAGATATGCATGTGTTATTGTTGATGATTATTCACGATACACTTTGGTTTTATTCTTACACAATAAGAATGATGCTTTCAAAGAATTTTCCATCTTCTATAAAAAGATTCAAAAGATCAAATCCTCAAACATTGTTATTATTTGTAGTGATCATGGGGGAGAATTTGAGAATGAATCATTTACTAAGTTTTGTAATGAAAATGGTATTACTCACAATTTTTCTTTTCCACGTGCTGCACCACAAAATGGTGTTGTAGAAAGGAAAAATAGAACTCTTCAAGAATGTGCCAGTACAATGCTTTGTGATAGTAACTTACCAAAATATTATTGGTCAGAAGCTGTTGCACCCGCTTGTTATATCTTGAACAAAGTTCTTAAAAGACCATTTCTAAACAAAACCTGTTTTGAATTATTCTTCGATCGTATTCCCCGAGTATCTTATTTTAAAGTGTTTGGATGTAAATGTTTCATTCTTAACACTAGAGATGCACTTGACAAATTTGATTCTAAATCTGATGAAGGAATTTTTGTTGGATACTCAACACGTAGTAAACCCTACACAGTTTTCAATAAACGAATTTCAGCAGTTGAAGAATCATTACATGTCACTTTTGATGAGACCCCTCATCTGATTTCGAATCATTGATGATGAAGAGAATTTATTGCCTGTAACTAAATCTTTTGATAATGCTAAACTTAATGATGATGGTGCTACTAATTCTTCTGTCGAGTCTGTTTCAGATCTTCCAAAAGCATTTGCACAAGTTCCAAATCATCCATCAGATTTAATCATTGGAGACATCACAGATGGAGTGAAAACTCGTCGACAGATAGAACAAATGGCACATTGTGCATTTCTATCATCTATTGAACCAAAGAACATTAATGATGCTTGTAATGACAATTCATGGATCATGGCTATGTAGGAAGAACTCAACCAATTCCAAAGGAATGATGTTTGGGAATTAGTTCCTCGACCTTCAGATCATTCAATTATTGGTACCAAGTGGGTATTCAAAAATAAGTTGGATGAATTTGGACAGGTAATAAGAAACAAGGCAAGATTGGTTGCACAAGGTTTAATCAAAAAGAAGGTATTGATTATGAAGAAACCTATGCACCAGTTGCTCGCTTTGAATCTATAAGAATGTTATTATCCCATGCTTGTTTTAGAAATTTTAAATTATTTCAGATGGATGTTAAGAGTGCTTTTCTCAACGGATTTGTTAAAGAAGAAGTCTATGTTGAACAACCTCCTGGTTTACATCATGAAAAACTAGATAATCATGTTTTCAAATTAAGAAAAGCTTTATATGGTCTTAAGCAAGCACCTCATACTTGGTATGAAAGACTTAAAAGTTATCTTTTGAATTCTGGTTATTCTATTGGTAAAATTAATTCTACTTTATTCATCAGAAATATAGGTTCAGATATAACTATGATTCAAATATATGTTGATGATATTATATTTGGCTCTACTAATGAATCTCTTTGCCAAGATTTTTCTAACATACTACAGAAAGAATTTGAAGTGAGTCATAAGGGTGAACTCACCTACTTCCTTGGTCTTCAAATCAAGCAAATGAAGGAAGGCATATTCATCCACCAAAGCAAATATTCAAAAGAACTCATCAAACGCTTTGGACTTGAACATTCTTCAGATAAGCATACTCCTATAAGCACATCAACATCTCTTGACAAAGATTTAAATGGTAAGGATGTTGACCAACGTCTCTATAGAGGTAGGATTGGTTCTCTACTTTATCTTACGGCAAGTAGACCAGATATTATGTTTTCAGTATGTTTATGTGCTCGTTTTCAGTCTAATCCAAAACTTTCACATTTAACTGCTGTGAAAATAATTATTAGATATATTAAACATACATCTGATTTTGGTTTATTTTATCCTAAAACTAGCACATATGATTTATTATCATATAGTAACGCAGATTTTGCTGGTTGTAAATCAGACCACAAGAGTACTAGTGGCACATGTCATTTTCTTGGACATGCCTTAGTCTCTTGGTTTAGCAAAAAGCAGAACTCTGTTTCATTATCTACCACAGATGCATGATATATTGCCACTGGTTTAGCATGTGCACAAATGTTATGGATAAAACAAACTATATCAGATTATGGCATTCAGTGTTCCACATGTCCTATTATGTGTGACAACATTAGGGCAATTAATTTATCTAAAAATCCAGTTCACCACTCAAGAACTAAACATATTGACATACGTTATCATTTTTTGGATGATCATGTTCAAAAAGTTGATATTATATTAAAATTTATTTCCACTGAACATCAAACTGCCGATATTTTGACTAAGACTTTGAAAGAGGAATCTTTTATTAAACTTGGAAGAAATTTGGGCATCATCAGTGAATCTGAATTTGATATATAAGTATGTTCATTTGTTTTAATTTTTGAGAATTTTTTAAAATAATTTTTTAGTCATTATTTGTTTTTAGCCGACTACATATTTTTGTAGCTGACTAATTCTTAAAACTCGTGTATTATTTACTTTTAATGACTATCTTTTCGTCTTTTATTGTTTTGACCCGTGTGTTATCATTTTTTTGGTATTATACTTTATTTTTTTAAATCCTATTTATCTCCTCAAATTTGGTTAAACTATTTTTTTATTTGACCTTGGTATTAGAATGCGGTACATGTCAGTTGGAATAAGAAATTGGGTTGTGATATTTTCTGTAACGGCCGGTACTCACTATTCGTTATACGGTTGTGCGTATAGCAATTTCGGGTACCTGATTGGTTTTGTTGCTTTGTATGTGAGTCGTGTCGTTTTATCGATAGGGCCGTAGCACCTTGGTTGCATCTTTAGCAAGCCGACCCCTGACGTGTGCCCAACTTGGGATTACTATCGCCTTTGGATCCCGTATCCTTTTTACGCTTTACGTGCACGTAGTCTTGTTCGTGCACGTATTTATTTTAGACATTGTCTGTATCCGAACCCTATAGTGTGATATATTGTTGTGATCGTCTCTGAGAGTATTAAAATTGTGGTGTTGATTCGGAACGTCATTTCACGGGTCGTTCTCCCACGATTTGATCTTATTTGACGAGACGTCGCGATTGTCACTTTTGTCACGAGGCCTTTTTATTTTTAATTTCATTTCTCGTCATCGAAATTGTGAACAGTCTTCTCTGTCTTCTTTCTCTCGTCGTCCAGGTCACTCCAGTATTTATTTCACAATTTTCGGACTTCGTTTGACCTACTTTCACTTTTTGGCCCAGCCCATTGCATTTGTTTAGCCCTAAGTTTCATTGTATTATATCCCTAATGATTGACTAATAATAAATTACACTAGATTTGGGCTTAGCCCAACTCCCTAGCTTAGTTTGGCCGCATGCACCTGGTAGGAGAAGAGTGTGGTGGAATTGGGCTTTTTAATAGTCTTTATAACCAATTTTCTTAATAAATAAACCCAAACCCTATACTTGCAGCCTACCCACGTTCCCTAGCACTAGCCCACGATTCACAGCTGCCCTAGCCTATTTAAAATGACCAAGGGTCTAAGGTTTTCCTCACAGCAGCAATCAATAGCTGCCACCCCCATACATTCTCCACGCAAACACCCCAAACACTGATCTCCTCCTTCGTTCTCCGGCCAACCCTCGCCGCCGATGATCCCTCTCCTCATCCCCAACCTCCCACACCCCGTAGGCCACCGTGACGTCGCCGTGACCCGCTGGAATCTGCCCCGTGAGGCATCAGCAGCCCGCAAACACCCCAAACAACCCCGCTTCCGACGTTCTCCAGCCAAGCGCCACCGTCGACGACCCCTCTCCTCATCCCCGACCTCCCCTCCTCCTTCAGGCAGTCGTGACGTCGCCGGAGACCGCTGCACCGTCGCTGTTTTCCACTGAACACGCAGCAGCAGCCACAGCAAGCAGCAGCGCCACCACGCCGCTGCTGCGCCACCGCCCGCAGCCACCTGCCCTCCGCCGTGGGTCCCCTCTGACCCCCCTACGCCGTTGCTTCATCCCCCTGGCCGCTGTAAGCCTGAAGCAGTGAAGGAGCTCGTTGTTATGTGTTTTATCGATGTGTCGTCGCATCGTTTTGTCGCTTCGCCTTCTACTTGCTGTTGGAGACTTCCGGCAGCCCCTACATCTCCTAGGGGTGTTTTCCAACGTCACGAACGTCTCCTACGACGCTCAACATCGTAGACCTTGCGTGCGTCAAACCGTTCGTTCCGGTTAGTTAATACAGCTTCCCGGAAGCCGTAGAAACGCCTACCAGCACACTACTCGCTGTTGGAATCTTGATTCACTGTTCTGGATGCTGACCGAGGATTGGCAAGCATGGAATCTTATTTGGAATCTGGACTGGGAGCGCGATCTTTTATTCCAACCCCTGGCGTCGCTACCCGACGCCAGTGTAGCTTTCGTGTCGTGTTGAGGTAACGTTCTGCACTCTTAGGACCCCCAACCCAACCCTGTTAAACAAGATAAAAATATGTATTTTGGTTGTCTGATAATTCACTAATGAAGATAACTTAATTTGGGGCTGTAGGCTGGTGGATCCGAGAACATAGGTAGACTGGACTGGTTGGACAATATTTACTGGACGTTTGAATTCAGGCAAGTGAAACTTGCCAATTAGTGCTGTAGGCCATGTCTTAGGCCATTTTCTTGCTTTAGGCGTAAAAGAGACTAGGCGACGAAATGATACTCGCCTAGACGCAATTATAAGATCTAGCTTGACAACGAAGCTAGATCTGTCACCCTGCCATACCATTCATGCATATCTGCCTGTCACGTTTAATTTTCGTAACTGCATGCTTTTTACTTTTACTTTGCCTACCACGTTTAATTTCCTTACCTGTACGCATTTAAATTACTACTTGCCATGCCATGTCATCCATGTTTGAGTGTTGCATTCGTAGCACATGCTACTATACTTGTACTTCCTTGTTCAGGCTAGGCACATGCGTTGCAGGCACAACCCTATGCCAAATACACTTCCTGGCTCGTGATCCAGAAGCGGGCTACATGTGTTGGTCAAAAGCCAATGCCCGATACACGTGGAGGGGTAGGGATAAGCGATCACTTGAGCTTAGGAGTTGGCCCGTACAGCCACTCTAGCCAAAAGGCGTTATCTCTGAGCACGATGTGTTAACTTGACTTGTGAATTCCATGTGTTTGTTTAGTAGCTCTGCTACCCATGCCATGATGTACTTGTGCCTTGTTAAACTTGCTGCTATGTCATACTTGTCGCATTATTTAATAGTTGCATCCATACTTTAAATTTCATGTCATCGCATTATTTTAGAACTGCTAGGTTGCTTTACTTTCCGTTTAGTTTCCTTGTACAAAGTCTTTGTAGACTTTGCTGACATGCGCCCTCGTCTCTTTGGGTGTCGCATGTTAGTTGCTGAGCCAGAGTCCGTTGCTGAGGACGAGGAGTTCGTGGACATTGAGCCTGGGTCCACAGTTGACGTGGAGTATGAGGACACCGGCAACCAGTCGTAGAGTTTTCCTTCGTCGTTACTTTTGCTTAGTCTGTTGTTAGGTTGTTGGTGAGTTGCACCTTTTATTTCTGTACGTTGTACTTTTGTTGGCCATGCTGGGTCCTATTAGACTCTTTTCTTTTAGCCTGGTGACTTTTCTGGGATGTTGAGATTCTATTTGTGGACATTCTGAGATTAGAATAACATATCTGTCTCTTTTCTTTTATTATTATATTGTTCTGTGTCATATTCGCAAGGACCTATACTTGGTTAATCCAGACGCTTTACAGATTGAAGCCTCACAGCTCCAAGTCTGAGCGGACTTTTCACGCCTCGTCTCCATTTTAGGGAAGCGGGTTGTGATAGGTTTTATTGGTGGCCCATGCAGGTCACTGCAACTGCGAATGATCGAAACAACGATAATAAAAATAGAATGTCCATTAAATAAATTAAAACATCCAAATCATAAGCATTGAGTCTAATTTTTATCATTTCCTATGTCTTAGGTGGCTGGTAGACGTGTTGCCCGAACATCTGTCTCAGCTTAGTAGGGAATCCATTAGATCAGGACTATAGTAAGACTTAGTTAGACATCTGTGCTTGCTAGTTAGAGGTCTCTGATTGTTAGCTAGACCCATTAATAGAAACTGTTATAATCGTCTTAGGAGTTACCTTAGTGGTTCCTGTCTAGCTCCGACCATGATAGACTTCTAGAATTCCTCTAGTCATTCGCTTGGGATCAACGATTTCGGGCCAAGCTGAACGCAATTCATTACAGTCTAGTTCCTTAGAAAGTCTTAGCGCTTAGTTTCCTAATCTTTAGTTGGTCGACCGTAGGAGTTTCTCGCAGATTTTCCTAAGCCATATCATATGCGTGTTTACGTTTCGATCATGCGACCATATTCCTTGCCCTCGATTCACGAGATCGCCTTATGACGATCGTCGATAATTTTCGAATCTCTTCGTTACAAATCTTTAATCTTCTGAACGTATTTTTGATATTCCTCATTCGCTAAGTTCAAACCCATTCGAAAACTTTTAATATATTTACTTAGACTACGTACTCTTCTGTTGACCTAAATTCATTTTTATTGAATTTCGAAACTTTTGTCGAGATTTTGATTACTATTTTATGATATTTTTCCAGCCTATACTTTTCACACCTATATAAATACCTTGTCCTTTTCATATACTAATTTTATTATGAACCGTACTTCTATTTCCCTAAATCGATTTATAATTTTCTTTTCTTACTTATGCCATTGAAAATTTTTCGGGTAACTCATCGCGCTTACCTTTAATATATTTTTCTAAGTTACATGCGACTTCAGCATTCAGCGTGACGATTCTATACTCATCATTTTTCTACTTCAAATTTTTGTAAAATACTATCTTCATTTAAATTTATCTTCAATTGTAAAATAATCCATTCACCTCCATACTCATTATTCTGCGTCTAATTCTTACGTCGTGATTTAACCTTCATGTTACCCTTCTACGTTTTATAAGGATGTTGTCAGATTCTTATTTTATAACTTACATTTTAGTAATTCTTACTTCGTATTTTATCTCCTTCTTCCTTACTTGATTGTTCTGAATTATATATTTTGTTCCACCCAACCAAGCCATTCCCTTGTATGTCGCCTCACCCGAACTCGTTCATCCCGATCTTGTTTCATTTCAATTTCGATTTCGGTTTCCTCACTATTGTTTAGTTATCACATTAGTGCTTGTTGTTGCCTACGTTAACCTTGGTGTAGTATAGTGGACCAATTAGTATAGATTATGATGTCGTGGTAGTGCATATAATTACTTGGTATATATGAAGTTGTATGTGTATTAGTATTTATATGTACGTGTGTGGATAGCTAAACCACTCTGGGGGATGTCTGTGTATATGAGGATTAGTGTTAGAATGTCTACTGGGGGTGTATGTAGTTGGAGATAATGATTAATGGTTGAAATAATATGTTGGTAAAGTTAGGTGTATATTAGGTATAATGATACTAGGGTACCTATAGTTAAACGTGCATGCCTATTATTTGATCTATATGTTAGTACGTGTGGGCGTGTGCTCGTACGTAGGTATGTGCTTACTATATGAATATGAGTGATATACGTACGGTAATAGGGTTATAAAATTTGTTTGGTATTGTTTGCCTTTGCGGAATGTTGTGTGTGTGCGTGTATACCTCGAGGTATACACGATTATTGCATGTCTTAACTATGTATGGATAAGTAGATGTGTTGGTATACTAGTTATAAGTAGAAGGATATGGTGTGAATATATGTGTTACATGTGTGTGACTATACAATGAGTACATGTATTAGGGAGTGTATTATAATTATACGTGTGCTGATGTCTGTAATATTATTATGGTATATAAAGTGATTGAACTATATGGTGATGCCTGACTAAATATTAAGTGTGTTTGACATTATGGTGTGTATATGGTTATATTGGTAGATGTGTATACGTTGGAGTGGTATTGGTATAGGCATAAATACCGTGTTACGTATATAGAGTATTCTGATATGTGTCTTGAGTCTCACTCAAGCTTGAGTGGGTATACTCTAAGTATATTGTTACATATGTCTGTGGTTGCGTGTAGTACCATGAATATAGCAATGGATGATGTATGTATAGTGATAGGATTGTTTGCGCCTGGTTGTGTTACGCACATGATTGTGGGTCGTTATACCAGTATATAGTTATAGATGTCGGCCTTGTGGTATAGTTATTTACTAAGGACTTGCCTATGTGAACGTATGTGTGCTAGCTAAACTAGGTTTACAGATGTGCTGAGTATATAGTGGCATGATTGGTATATATGAATGAAATGTTAACGTGTGTGGGTGTGCACCATGCACGGGTAAGTATGTGCTTAGTTATAGGTATTGGTGACTATGGTACAAATGGCGTATCGTGAATATAGTTATAGGACGGTATGTGATGTGAATATATGGTGAAATATTTGCATGCATTTGAATGACTATTTAATTCTGAAAATTATAGTAGTGGAGAATGTATATTAGATATAGTAAATATTGATTTAATAATGGTATGGTGTGATTACATATGTTGATGTGTTTGGCATTGGATGAATACTAGGAAATATTAGGGAGTAGTATACCCATATTTGTTTTCTGCATAGGTAGTTATCTATACGTGAAGTGCTACGATTGTATTTGCTGGTGTGAACTATTTAATTGTTTGTGAGTATGTGCACCAGGGTATGTAATTAGTGTTTAATAGTTATATAGGGATGTACGTGACTATATGAATGATTGAAATATGTGTATGAATTTGACTGGCTATGATAGGTGTAAGTGTGTAATGTGCGTGACTATATACATGTTAGTAGAGTTATTGTTTGATTAACTAGTGCATATATAAGCACTTGTAATGACTAAACCTAGTTGAATTATAGTGTGAGGTGATTGGGAAAGCTACTAATCTGGCTAGAGTTATATTTGTAGTTAGAAAGTCCGAGGACGGACTTTATTCTAAGGTGAGTAGGATGTAACGGCCGGTACTCACTATTCGTTATATGGATGTGCGTATAGCAATTTCGGGTACCTGATTGGTTTTGTTGCTTTGTATGTGAGTCGTGTCGTTGTGTCGATAGGGCCGTAGCACCTTGGTTGCATCTTTAGCAAGCCGACCCCCGACGTGTGCCCAACTTGGGATTACTGTCGCCTTTGGACCCCGTATCCTTTTTACGCTTTACGTGCACGTAGTCTTGTTCGTGCACGTATTTATTTTAGACGTTGTCTGTATCCGAACCCTATGGTGTGATATGTCGTTATGATCGTCTCTGAGAGTATTAAAATTGTGGTGTTGATTCGGAACGTCATTTCACGGGTCGTTCTCCTACGATTTGATCTTATTTGACGAGACGTCGCGATTTTCACTTCTGTCGCGAGGCCTTTTTATTTTTAATTTTGTTTCTCGTCATCGAAATTGTGAACCGTCTTTCTGTCTTCTTTCTCTCGTCGTCCCGGTCACCCCAGTATTTATTTCACATTTTTCGGACTTCGTTTGACCCACTTTCACTTTTTGGCCCAACACATTGCATTTTTTAGCCCTAAGTTTCATTGTATTATATCCCTAATGATTGACTAATAATAAATTACACTAGATTTGGGCTTAGCCCAACTCCCTAGCTTAGCTTGGCCGCATACACCTGGTAGGAGAAGAGTGTGGTGGAATTGGGCTTTTTAATAGTCTTTATAACCAATTTTCTTAATAAATAAACCCAAACCCTATACTTGTAGCCTACCCACGTTCCCTAGCACTAGCCCACGATTCACAGCTGCCCTAGCCTATTTAAAATAACCTAGGGTCTAAGGTTTTCCTCACAGCAGCAATCAATAGCCGCCACCCCCATACATTCTCCACGCAAACACCCCAAACACCGATCTCCTCCTTCGTTCTCCGGCCAACCCTCACCACCGATGATCCCTCTCCTCATCCCCAACCTCACATACCTCGTAGGCCGTCGTGACGTCGCCGTGACCTGCCGAAATCTACCCCGTGAGGCATCAGCAGCCCGTAAACACCCCAAACAACCCCGCTTCCAGCGTTCTCCAGCCAAGCTCCGCCGCCGCCGACCCCTCTCCTCATCCCCGACCTCCCCTCCTTCAGGCCGTCGTGACGTCGCTGGAGACCGCTACACCGTCGCTGTTTTTCACTGAATGTGCAGCAGCAAACGCAGCAAGCAGCAGCGCCGCCGCCCGCAGCCACCTGCCCTTCGCCGTGGGTCCCCTCTGACCCCCCCTACGTTGTTGCTTCATCCCCCTGGCTGCTGTAAGACTGAAACAGCGAAGGAGCTCGTTATTTTGTGTTTTATCGACGTGTCGTCGCGTCGTTTCGTCGCTTCGCCTTCTACTCACTGTTGGAGACTTCCGGTAGCCCCCTACATCTCCTAGGGGTGTTTTCCGACGTCACGAACGTCTCCTACAACGCTTAACATCGTTGACCTTGCGTGCATCAAACCGTTCGTTTCGGTTAGTTGATACGGCTTCCCGGAAGCCGTAGAAATGCCTACTGGCACCCTACTCGCTGTTGAAATCTTGATTTGCTATTCTGGACGCTGCCAGAGGATTGGCGAGCATGGAATCTTGTTTGAAATCTGGACTAGGAGCGCGATCTTTTATTCCAACCCCTGGCGTCGCTACCCGACGCCAGTGTAGATTTCGTGTCGTGTATGGGTAACGTTCTGCACTCTTAAGACCCCCAACCCAACCCTGTTAAACAAGATAAAAATCGGTATTTTGGTTGTCTGATAATTCAGTAATGAAGATAACTTAATTTGGGACTGTAGGCTGCTGGATCTGAGAACATAGGTAGACTGGACTGGTTGGACGATATTTGCTGGACGTTTGAATTCAGGCAAGTGAAACTTGCCAATTAGTGCTTTAGGCCATGTCTTAGGCCATTTTCTTGCTTTAGGCGTAAAAGAGACTAGGCGACGAAATGATACTCGCCTAGACGCAATTTTAAGATCTAGCTTGACAACCAAGCTAGATCTGTCACCCTGCCATGCCATTCATGCATATCTGCCTGTCACATTTAATTTTCGTAACTGCATGCTTTTTTACTTGTACTCTGCCTGCCACGTTTAATTTCCTTACCTGTACGCATTTAAATTACTACTTGCCATGCCATGTCATCCATGTTTGAGTGTTGCATTCGTAGCACACGCTACTATACTTGTACTTCCTTGTTCAGGCTAGGCACCTGCATTGCAGGCACAACCCTATGCCAAATACACTTCCTGGCTCGTGATCCAGAAGCGGGCTACATGTGTTGGTCAAAAGCCAATGCCCGATACACGTGGAGGGGTAGGGATAAGCGATCACTTGAGCTTAGGAGTTGGCCCGTACAGCCACTCTAGCCAAAAGGCGTAATCTCTGAGCACGACGTGTTTACTTGACTTGTGAATTCCATGTGTTTGTTTAGTAGCTCTGCTACCCACGCCATGATATACTTGTGCCTTGTTAAACTTGCTGCCATGTCATACTTGTCGCATTATTTAATAGTTGCATCCATACTTTAAATGTCATGTCATCGCATTAGTTTAGAACTGCTAGGTTGCTTTACTTTCCGTTTAGTTTCCTTGCACAAAGTCTTTGTAGACTTTGCTGACATGCGCCCTCGTCTCTTTGGGTGTCGCATGTTAGTTGCTGAGCCAGAGTCCGTTGCTGAGGACGAGGAGTTCGTGGACATTGAGCCTGGGTCCACAACTGACGTGGAGTACGAGGACACCAGCGACCAGTCGTAGAGTTTTCCTTCGTCGTTACTTTTGCTTAGTCTGTTGTTAGGTTGTTGGTGAGTAGCACCTTTTATTTCTGTACGTTGTTCTTTTGTTGGCCATGCTGGGGCCTATTAGACTCTTTTCTTTTAGCCTGGTGGCTTTTCTAGGATGTTGAGATTCTATTTGTGGACATTCTGAGATTGGAATAACATATCTGTCTCTTTTCTTTTATTATTATATTGCTCTGTGTCGCATTTGAAAGGACCTATACTTGGTTAATCCAGACGCTTTATAGACTGGAGCCTCACAGCTCCAAGTCTGAGCGGACTTTTCACGCCTCGCCTCCATTTTAGGGAAGCAGGTCGTGACATTTTCTTTTTCAAAGAATCTTTTCCTAGAAAAATTTTATTACAAACCCTTTCCTTCTCTCCTTGATTACGTTTGAAGGCTTTGACTTCTCTTTCATATGGCTATTGGAATTTGGGATGGCATTATGGCCTCTTCCTTGGAATGAGGTTTCCTTTGCCACATGTCCCTTTCCCATTGCTTGGACTCACCAACCCGTCTTTTTCTCTTCAATTCGAATGACTACTTATTAATTTTTGAAAAGGCTTTTATTTTCCTCACCTATTTTTTTGTCTTTTCCAATGTCCTTGGACAACTCCTCATTAACGTTTTGAATAACAAACCCAACCACTCTTTCTTTAAAATTTTGTCTCATTCTTCTAGTTTTAAATAGTCATGCCCTTTGTTATTTTTTTGGTTATTTCAACCGTTTCTTTCCGTTTTTTAAGGGTCTCTTCTTCTTCGCATCTGTTCGGATCTCTTTTTGAAAAACATTCAGTTTCTGTAACCCATTCAGTTTTTGCAACTCTTCTTCTTCGTGTTTGTTCGGATCTCTTTTGAAAAACATTCAGTTTCTGTAACCCATTCAGTTTTTGCAACTCCCTAACTTGAATCTGATCATGGCACCCATTCGGTTTCAGCAACCATTTTCTCTTCTCTTTATATCCCCCTGTTTACTTTGTTTTTTCAACCAACTCCATCTCCATTTATTTTTCTCTCCTTCTTCTTCTTCATTTCTTCATCTTGCTCCTTCCCATCGCCATGGCTGAACCCGAGCTTCCTTCCTGTTTTTGGTCATCTACCGCCAAAGCCTGCTACCACTTGGTCGAGCCCCGGATATACACCCGGAGAACGATTATAGTTTTACCACAAGCGTACGGTCAAGTGACGATCGAACACGAGGAGGTGGTGTTGGTTCCAATCTATCCTAGGTTGGCTCGACTACGAATGTTTTATTGGTGGAGATGGTTATAGAATGATATAATAGAAATGGTGGTGGATGTTGGTGCCGGTGATAAAGAAGTCAGATAAAGTGTCGATTCAAATTTAATACAATAAAAGAGTCTAAAGCTAGGGAGTCCCCACTACGGATCGTCATATGTAACGACTGCCTTTCATGTATCTGGATTTATTATATTATAATATATGTTTTGGTGGATTTTCTCCTCATGTGTGGTTTTCGTCTCCGTGACTTTCATTTTCGATCGTTTCGTCGTATTTTCTCGTTTCTTCTTTAGGATCGTCGATTTCGAAGTATGTCATTCATGACGGGCTTCATAACGGTCGTATCTTACTATTAGATCAAGCCTAGGAGTCTTAGGAATCGATCCCGGGGCTCCGCGCTCCGTATCGGAACTTTTGGTGCTTATTAGCCGGTGTAAGAAGGGGCACCGACCGACTAGATGATGATCCAGTCGGTCGGCAATCCTTCTTGAACCGACTAGTTGGCTTTCTAAATTATTCAGGAGTTACTGTTTATCGTTAGTCGGTCTAAGAACGTTGGTTGACCGACTAGGTTGCAAACTAGTCGGTCAGCAATGCTTCTTTAACCGACTAACTCTTCGACTTATTTTTGGTATCAATACTGTTCACTCTTAGTCGGTCTAAGAACGTTCACCGACCGACTAGATGTTAAACTAGTCGGTCAGTATTTGTTCTCCGACCGACTAAATCCAAATCCTATTTTCGTTCAGAAGTTACTGTTTACACTGAGTCGGTCTGCGTTGGACGACCGACCGACTAGTTGCCAAACTAGTCGGTCAGTGGTTACTCTTTGACCGACTAATCTGTGTTAAAACCCTAATTTCTGGGCAGCCGCCAGCCCATCCTATTTAAACCCCTCCCAAACGTTTTCTTCTTCCTCCACTCGACCCAAAACCCTAGTTTCTCCCCCATTGAGCCCCCATCTTCCTCAAACCCTTATTCCTTCATTCCAAGCCCAAGATCCATCATCTAAACCCTCCATCAACTCATTCTACCTCTCATTTTCCCCAAAATCTCATCAAATCCCCAAAATCTCCCAAAAACCCTAGTTCTCCAAACTTCTCCATTTGTTTCCAGATCTGGTCCATAGGTTCTCCGGAGTGTTTCTTCTGTCTCCTCTCGGTAAGAAATCGATCTCTCGATGTTTTCATAACCTATTTGTATTTTTATGAAACCCTAATGAATGAATGTTGTTTTGATGATTGTTTCCCCATAACAGCGATTTCCCCGTAGATTAGCATCCGCGAGACGAACCTTCGTGATCGTCATCCCCGGTGCTAGGCAAGTGAAACTTGCCACTTAGGGTTTAGGCCATGTTTTAGGCCATTTGCTTGTTGTAGGCGTAAAAGAGGCTAGGCGACGAAATGATACTCGCCTAGGCGCAAATTTAGGAACTAGCTTGACAACGAAGCTAGTTCCGACATATATCATGTTGCACAATTGCCATGTCATGTTTAATTTCTATTAACGGTACGCAAATTAATTGTCATGTCATTGCATTCTTAAAGTGTTTCCGTGAATGCGTAGCTTCGCTACAATGTTTGTGTTCCTGGCTCGTGTTCCAGAAGCGGGCCATGTGTTGGTAGATAGCCAATGCCCGAATTGCTTGTTTCCGGCTAGGTGCACCCCTACGCCAATTGTTTATGAATCGTGAACTAGAATGCGAGCTCATGTGCGGGGCAACCCCGGCTCATTTACTGAGCTCGTGTGCGGGGACCTTGGCTCGATTACATGTGGGTATTGGGGGTAAGAGTTAAGCGGCCAATCAACTGGGAGTCTGCCCGATCAGCAACTGCAGTGGTAAGGCGTAAACTCTGGGTTTGGGGTAGTTGTTAAGCGGCCAATCAGCGTGAATGTGAAACCATTCAGCTGTAAGGCGTAAACATCTACAAAACAACGTGAAACATGACTAGTGAATTGATTGAGATTGTTAGTAGCTTGGCTACTCTTGTCTTGTCCCGATAGTTGTTCTCTTGTACATATTGTCTTGCCATGTCTTGATTGTGCATCCATGTTATAACTGACATGTCCTGCATACTAAAACTGCTAGGTTGCTAGTTACCTTACTTTCAGTTTCCTTGCCCAAGTCTTTTAGACTTGCTGACATGTGCCCCTTTACTCTTTTGGGTGACACATGTTAGATCCTGAGCCTGAGTACCTTGTTGAGGACGAGGTGGTTGCTGACGCCGAGCCCGAGCTTGTGTTTGACGGGGAGTACGTGGACACTGGGGACCAGTCCTAGTGTCTTCGTTGTGTTTTCCTTTTGTTTAGACTGTTGTTTTGTTGTCGGTGCGTAGCACCCATACTTTGTTATGTTGTTGGTTTTGTTGGCCTTGTTCTGGGCCTTTAGACTCTTCCTTTTAGCCTGGTGGCTTTTCTGGATGTTGGACTTATTTTCATGTTGGAAAATTTATGAGATATGAGAATTTTATTTCTATCTCTCCTTTTATTATTATTGTTGCTCCGTTTGTGGTTACAGGGACCTGCTTATGTTTTATTGACGCTTATCGGGTTTGGGGCTTCACAGCTCCACTCTCGTGCGGACCTTTTCACGTCTCGCCTCCATTTTAGGGAAGCGGGTCGTGACAGGTTTTGTTGATGGCCCATGCAGGTCCTTCTGTAACTGCGATTATCGGAATAGCGATAATAATATTAGAATGTCCAATAAACTAAGTTTGACGTCTGAGTCATAAGCTATGAGTCTAATCTGCTTCGTTTTCTGTGTCGCTAGATGGCAGGAAGACGATTCACCCGTGGTGGGGGTAGTGGTGCGCTCCCTCATGATGAGGAGCCTGAGCGGGAACCCACCAACGGTGAGATGATGCGGATGATGCTCCAGATGATGCAAGTGCAGCAGGGCGTGCTCCTGCAAGTTCAGAATGATCCACTTGCTCGAGCTACCCGGGCTCTTCCGGATGCCCCTCGCTCTGAGCCGGGAGCGAAGCAATTTCGGGAGTTGGGCCCCACATATTTTGATGGGTCTGAGGGTCCTCTGGCTGCCGATGAGTGGATTCAGAACATCGAGGACAATTTGAAGATGGCCAAAATCACCTTGGCTGGATGGGTTGATTTGGCGAAGAGGCAACTCAAGGATAATGCTCGGAATTGGTGGGATGCGGAAGAGAAGATGTTGGTGGAGCCGATAGCTTGGACTACCTTTAAGTCCAGGTTTGATGAGGAATTCTTTCCGAAGGCTGCGAAGAAGGAGATGCTGCAGCGCTTCATTGATCTGAAGCAAGGGAGCTTGACGGTGGACCTGTACCACCAAGAGTTCACTAGGCTGAGTCGGTTCACACCGAAGATGGTGCAGGATGCTGATGAGAGGGCTCAGAGGTTCCTGCAGGGACTTGCTTTGGAGCTCCAGAGTTTTGTGTCTTCCTCCGATCTGGACTCTTATCAGAAGGTTCTGGTCGCTGCGAGGAGGCAGGAGCTGAACCTGAGTCAGAGGAGGGGGTCTATTGTTGGTGCTGGGAAGAGGCCTATGGAGCAGGCCAGAGCGGTGGTTAGGCCTGGTTTCAAGCCTAATCAGCCAGCTCAGTTTAAGAGGCCAGGAGGGCCTGTTCTGAAGACTTGCCATTTCTGCGGCAAGCCTAGCCACATCAAGGATCAGTGTCGGAAGTTTTTGGGCCAGTGTCTGGTTTGTGGTGATGCTTCCCATGTCGTGAAGGATTGTCGGCATGCGAATCAGCTGCGGAGGGCACCTGTTGCAGCACAGCCGTTGCAGCAGTGAGCGTCTGTTCCTGCTGGACGTGGAGCGGCTCTTGTTCCACAGGGGCAGGCTTTTCGGCAGGCTGTTCCGTCGAGGAGGCAGGCTTTTCTGATGACCGCTGTGGAGAGCGAGGCTGTGGATGAGGTTATCGCAGGTAATCCTCAATCTAGCTGTTACTTTCCTAGTTGGTTTTGATTGTTAGATTGTGTTGTTTACTTGAACATGATTGTTTGCTAGACTAGGGTTTGATTGTTAATTGCTTGTTAGGTGTGGTTTTGGTGTGCACATTTCCTGCACGAGTCCTCTTTGACTCTGGTGCGTCGATGTGCATTATTTCTCGGAGCTTTGTGGAGAGGCATTCCTTGTCGATGTCCCCTCTTCCCAAGAGTTGGAATATCGTCACAGGGAATGGCGTGGTCTCGGTGCATCGTGGTTACAATTCTTGCTCATTGGTGGTCTGTGGACATGAGCTTTTCGCTGATTTCATTGTCCACGACATCATCAACTATGATGCAGTTCTTGGGATGGATTGGCTTGCGAGCTTCTATGCTACGATCGACTGCAGGAGAAAGAAGGTGGTGTTCGAGATTCCCGGACATCCGGTATTTGAGTTCAGTCGTGGTAGCAGTTCGCTTGGTCCTATCAGATTTCGGGCCAGACCGGTAGAGGTCGTGGCTATGCGGATGGAGCTGGAGTGGCCAGCTGTGATGCGTGATTTTGGTGACGTCTTCCCCGAGGAGATGTCTGGGTTGCCACCTGATCGAGCTTTAGAATTTTCTATTGATCTTGTTCCGGGAGCGCAGCCGATTTCGAAGGCGCCGTATCGTATGGCACCCGCTGAGTTGGAAGAGTTGCGGAAGCAGTTGGATGAGCTTTTGCAGTAGGGTTATATCAATCCTAGTGTGTCTCCGTGGGGAGCACCGGTGCTGCTGGTGAAGAAGAAGGATGGTTCGCGTCGCATGTGCGTGGACTATCGGGAGTTGAATGCGGTGACCATTAAGAATAAATACCTGTTGCCTCGCATCGATGATATTTTTGATCAGCTTGGAGGTTCGAGGGTGTTTTCTAAATTGGATTTGAGGAGTGGTTACCATCAGTTGAAGGTGAAGAAGGGAGATGTTCCGAAGACAGCGTTCAGGACAAAATATGGACACTATGAGTTCGTGGTTATGCCTTTCGGTGTAACTAACGCGCCCGCAGTTTTCATGAATCTGATGAACCTTATTTTCTACGACTTTTTGGATAAGTTTGTCGTTATCTTTATTGACGACATTCTGATCTATTCGAAGTCGGAGGAAGAGCATGCCTCACACTTAAGGACGGTATTGGAGATCTTGAGGAAGCATCGTTTGTATGCTAAGTTTTCGAAGTGCGAGTTTTGGCTGGATAGAGTTGCTTTTCTCGGGCATGTGGTGACTGGAGATGGTATTTCAGTGGATCCCGAGAAGATTAGGGCCATCAAAGAGTGGCATGTTCCGTCGTCTGCGTCTGAGATTCGGAGTTTCCTTGGACTTGCTGGTTACTATCGGCGATTCATTAAGGACTTTTCCTGTATTGCTGAGCCAATGACCAGGTTGACGCGGAAGGATGTTGCTTTTGTTTGGTCGGGTGATTGTGAGAGTGCTTTTGGTATTCTGAAGGAGAGGTTGACGACTGCCCCTATTCTTATTGTGCCTGATCGCAGCGGTGGATTTGAGATCTTTTGCGATGCTTCTGGCAAGGGTCTCGGTTGTGTGTTGCACCAGCACGGACATGTCGTGGCGTATGCGTCTCGTCAGCTTAAGGTTCATGAGAAGAATTACCCGACGCATGATTTGGAGTTGGCTGCCGTTGTGTTTGCTCTTAAGATTTGGAGGCACTTCTTGCTGAGTGAGAAAGTGAAGATTTTCACCGATCACAAAAGCTTGAAGTATATTTTTACTCAGAAGGAGCTCAACATGCGACAGTGTCGATGGTTGGAGCTTATGGCGGATTATGAGATTGATTTGCAGTTTCACCCTGGTAAGGTGAATGTGGTCCCTGATGCGCTGAGTAGGCTTCCCGCGGTAATGACTTTGACCTCGCAGTGGAGATTGCAGCAGGATTTTTGCGAGTCGGGCGTGGAGATTGTTCTTCCTGGGGCGGCTTCATCGTTGATGTACATGCAGGTACAGTCGACGATTGTGGATCGGATTAAGGCTGGCCAGGCTGAGGATCCGAAGCTGGTGAAGATTCGGGAGCAGGTGGAAGCTGGTCTGCGGACTGACTTTTTGATTCATGAGGATGGCTCGCTGAGGTTTGGAGCCAGGTTGTGTGTGTCGGCTGGAGATATTAGAGAGGAGTTGATGGTGGAGGCACACAGTTTGCCGTATTCTGTGCATCCTGGTGGCACCAAGATGTACCAGGATCTTCGTGTGAATTATTGGTGGCATGGTATGAAGAGGAGTGTGGCTCGGAGTGTAGCCAAGTGCTTGGTTTGCCAGCAAGTGAAGGCGGAGCATCAGCGTACGGCCAGGTTGCTACAACCGCTTCCGATTCCAGAGTGGAAGTGGCAACACATCACTATGGATTTCGTGACTGGACTACCTCGGAGTCCGAAGCAGAATGACGCGATTTGGGTGATCGTAGATCGATTGACCAAATCTGCGCACTTTATTCCGTTCTGAGTGGGACAGTCCACTGAGGCGCTAGCAAGGAGATATATGGAGGAGGTCGTGTGACTTCATGGAGTCCCCGTGAGTATCGTGTCAGACAGAGACACGAGGTTCACATCTCAGTTCTGGCAGAGTTTGCAGAAGAGCTTGGGTACGCGTCTGAGCTTCAGCACGGCGTACCATCCGCAGACGGATGGCCAGTCTGAGAGGACGATTCAGATTTTGGAGGACATGCTGAGGGCGTGCATGTTGGATTTCAAGGGTTCGTGGGAGGACCATCTACATTTGGTGGAGTTCTCTTACAACAACAGCTTCCAGGCGAGTATTGGCATGGCGCCTTTCGCCGCTCTTTATGGGAGGAAATGTCGATCGCCACTGAGTTGGGATGACGTTGGTGATCGGGAGTTGTTGGGACCTGAGATGATCGTGGAGGCCGTGGATATTGTCAGGAACATTCGGGAGAGGTTGAGGATTGCTCAGGACCGTTTTAAGCATTGGGCGGATGCTAAACGTCGTCCTTTGGAGTTTCAGCCGGGTGACCATGTGTTCTTGAAGATTTTCCCGAATCGTGGTGTGATTCGTTTCGGGAAGCGAGGGAAGTTGAGCCCGCTATACATTGGACCGTTTGATATTCTGGAGAAAGTTGGTGAGGTAGCTTATCGCTTGGCCTTGCCACCATCTTTGGAAGGAGTTCACAATGTTTTCCATGTGTCGCAGCTTCGTCGATACATTAGCGATCCATCTCATGCTGTGGATTTCTCGGAGATTACCGTTCGCCCCGATATGACGTATGACCAGCATCCAGTGTAGATTCTGGACAGGCGTCAGAAATCGCTTCGGAACAAGATTGTCAATCTTGTGAGGGTGATGTGGCGACACAGCTCACCTGGAGAGTCTACTTGGGAGAATGAGGATGAGATGCGAGAGCGTTTCCCACTTTTGTTTCCGGACACGTGAGTGTTTGGAAATTCCGAGGACGGAATTTTTCTTAAGTTGGTGAGGATGTAACGACTGCCTTTCATGTATCTGGATTTATTATATTATAATATATGTTTTGGTGGATTTTCTCCTCATGTGTGGTTTTCGTCTCCGTGACTTTCATTTTCGATCGTTTCGTCATGTTTTCTCGTTTCTTCTTTAGGATCATCGATTTCGAAGTATGTCATTCGTGACAGGCTTCATAACGGTCGTATCTTACTATTAGATCAAGCCTAAGAGTCTTAGAAATCGATCCCGGGGCTCCGCGCTCCGTATCGGAACTTTTGGTGCTTATTAGCCGGTGTAAGAAGGGGCACCGACCGACTAGATGACGATCCAGTCAGTCGGCAATCCTTCTTGAACCGACTAGTTGGCTTTCTAAATTATTCAGGAGTTACTGTTTATCGTTAGTCGGACTAAGAACGTTGGTTGACCGACTAGGTTGCAAACTAGTCGGTCAGTAATGCTTCTTTAACCGACTAACTCTTCGACTTATTTTTGGTATCAATACTGTTCACTCTTAGTCGGTCTAAGAACGTTCACCGACCGACTAGATGTTAAACTAGTCGATCAGTATTTGTTCTCCGACCGACTAAATCCAAATCCTATTTTCGTTCAGAAGTTACTGTTTACACTTAGTCGGTATGCGTTGGTCGACCGACCGACTAGTTGCCAAACTAGTCGGTCAGTGGTTGCTCTTTGACCAACTAATCTGTGTTAAAAACCTAATTTCTGGGCAGCCGCCAGCCCATCCTATTTAAACCCCTCCCAAACGTTTTCTTCTTCCTCCACTCAACCCAAAACCCTAGTTTCTCCCCCATTGAGCCCACATCTTCCTCAAACCCTTATTCCTTCATTCCAAGCCCAAGATCCATCATCTAAACCCTCCATCAACTCATTCTACCTCTCATTTTCCCCAAAATCTCATCAAATCCCCAAAATCCCCCAAAAACCCTAGTTCTCCAAACTTCTCCATTTGTTTCCAGATCTGGTCCATAGGTTCTCCGGAGTGTTTCTTTCGCCTCCTCTCGGTAAGAAATCGATCTCTCGATGTTTTCATAACCTATTTGTATTTTTATGAAACCCTAATGAATGAATGTTGTTTTGATGATTGTTTCCCCATAACAGCGATTTCCCCGTAGATTAGCATCCGCGAGACGAACCTTCGTGATCGTCATCCCCGGTGCTAGGCAAGTGAAACTTGCCACTTAGGGTTTAGGCCATGTTTTAGGCCATTTGCTTGTTGTAGGCGTAAAAGAGGCTAGGCGACGAAATGATACTCGCCTAGGCGCAAATTTAGGAACTAGCTTGACAACGAAGCTAGTTCCGACATATATCATGTTGCACAATTGCCATGTCATGTTTAATTTCTATTAACGGTACGCAAATTAATTGTCATGTCATTGCATTCTTAAAGTGTTTCCGTGAATGCGTAGCTTCGCTACAATGTTTGTGTTCCTGGCTCGTGTTCCAGAAGCGGGCCATGTGTTGGTAGATAGCCAATGCCCGAATTGCTTGTTTCCGGCTAGGTGCACCCCTACGCCAATTGTTTATGAATCGTGAACTAGAATGCGAGCTCATGTGTGGGGCAACCCCGGCTCATTTACTGAGCTCGTGTGCGGGGACCTTGGCTCGATTACATGTGGGTATTGGGGGTAAGAGTTAAGCGGCCAATCAACTGGGAGTCTGCCCGATCAGCAACTGCAGTGGTAAGGCGTAAACTCTGGGTTTGGGGTAGTTGTTAAGCGGCCAATCAGCGTGAATGTGAAACCATTCAGCTGTAAGGCGTAAACATCTACAAAACAACGTGAAACATGACTAGTGAATTGATTGAGATTGTTAGTAGCTTGGCTACTCTTGTCTTGTCCCGATAGTTGTTCTCTTGTACATATTGTCTTGCCATGTCTTGATTGTGCATCCATGTTATAACTGCCATGTCCTGCATACTAAAACTGCTAGGTTGCTAGTTACCTTACTTTCAGTTTCCTTGCCCAAGTCTTTTAGACTTGCTGACATGTGCCCCTTTACTCTTTTGGGTGACACATGTTAGATCCTGAGCCTGAGTACCTTGTTGAGGACGAGGTGGTTGCTGACGCCGAGCCCGAGCTTGTGTTTGACGGGGAGTACGTGGACACTGGGGACCAGTCCTAGTGTCTTCGTTGTGTTTTCCTTTTGTTTAGACTGTTGTTTTGTTGTCGGTGCGTAGCACCCATACTTTGTTATGTTGTTGGTTTTGTTGGCCTTGTTCTGGGCCTTTAGACTCTTCCTTTTAGCCTGGTGGCTTTTCTGGATGTTGGACTTATTTTCATGTTGGAAAATTTATGAGATATGAGAATTTTATTTCTATCTCTCCTTTTATTATTATTGTTGCTCCGTTTGTGGTTACAGGGACCTGCTTATGTTTTATTGACGCTTATCGGGTTTGGGGCTTCACAGCTCCACTCTCGTGCGGACCTTTTCACGTCTCGCCTCCATTTTAGGGCAGCGGGTCGTGACATCATACATCATTGTAAATAGTGAATCTCAATATTAATAGGCTTGTGTTGAGGTGAACTAGTCGTAACTGAATAGAGAACCAAGCTCACGCCCTCGTGCTATTGCCGGTCTATAGCAACCTAGGATAGGGCCCAATCTCTTGCAAACCCTAGCCTAAGCCGCTAGCATGAAGATCGACATCATCGTTCAATCGCCCCTTGAGCCCACTCTCGTGCAAACTCGAGTTACGATCTAGGTTGTGATAGTTCGTATTCGTCCAATCTCTTGCAAACGAATATGGGTATAGATTTATAATAAAAATCCTAGCTTTGGTCCAATCTCTTTCAAACTACATCTAGAGAATCTCGATTATAAACCTAAATCGAATTTCTAGGGCTTCCCATCGATTAGAATCCAATCTCTTACAAACCCCAATCGATGGAAATCCCAAGCTATCCGTAATAAATCGATCATATCCTAACCTCCTAGCAACTCTAGCAATTTAGAAATTCATTAATCACAAATCTGAAATTAGATCCATAGGGTTCATCCCTATGCCCTAGAACAACAAATCTATTCAAGCATAGCAATAACGATATGAGAATCAATAAAAACCATTACTTGCATACAAAAAGATAGAAAAACAAAGATTCAAATAACAAGAACAAAATACTTAGCTTTGATGAAGATCTTCAATCCAAATACAAGCTTTTAGATCCAAGAGGGGGCCTAGGGCATGGCCTAACCTCTAAAATAGAGTCTAAGAAAACATCAAGGAACTCCCCCTAATGACGGCTACAAAACCCCTTATATAGCCTCCCAAAACCCTAGCAAATAACCCTAGAAAACCCTCCAAAATCGTGCCCAAAAACAGCCCAGGCCGCAACTTAAAATCTGGGCCCGCCGCCACTCGGGCCGAGTGGCAATCTGACTCGGCCGAGTGGAAATTCCAGCACTGCAGTGTCAACTTGCAGAAATTCTCCAGATTTCATCCGACCTCCAATTGGCAGGTTCTTGGTGGCGTTGAAACCTTCATGAAGTCTACTATCCATAAAAAATATGAGTAAAATACTTTGATTGCTGAAATGATAGCAGATTTCAAAATAGTGGAAGGCTATCTGAAAATATGGGCGTGTGTGTCATCGGCGTCACTCGGCCGAGTGGGATTCTTCACTCGGTCGAGTGGACTTCTCTACTCGGCTTAGTGACAGACCCTGTAGAAAAACAGTAACTTCGAGGTCCTCAGGGGTCTGTCTCCGGGGGTGGCTCGGCCGAGTAGCTTTCATCATTCGACCGAGTGGTAATGTGTACTCGGTCGAGTAGGCCATCGACGGGTATCTGGGAATCGCAGTAGATTCAGCCTCTTCTCTGGAAAATTTCCCTGACGTACTCGGGCGAGTGAGCTTCCTCACTCGACCGAGTAGGTCTTTGTCATTCGGCCGAGTATACGCTGAAAAACATTGTGCACATGTCCGTTCTGGTCGGTCGAGTGGGCTTTCTCGCTCGGCCGAGTGTGTGCTTCACTCGGCCGAGTGGCATGCTGTAAATGCACAATCTTCTCTGTTTCTCCTCCTCGTCGCTCCTATGAAGTTCCTTCTTCTTCCACTCATCCTCCATCGCTGATAAGTCTGCAAATGAGCCGTGGACGACACTCCAAAGTGGGTGCAAATCTTCTTGATCTCAAAATCGCTCCAAATCGCTCCATATCTCCTTAAATACGACAAATACAAGAAATAGTGAAAAGCATCGCAATATTGTCGAATAATCGTGAAAAACGCGATATGGGCGATCAAAATGACATGCAAACATGCAGAAAAAAGGTGTAAAATATGGATCGATCAAAATCCCCCAAGCTTACCTCTTAGTCGCCCTCGAGGAAGACAAGTAGAGAGAAGAACTCGGGAGATGAGAACAAAGGAAACGAAATGAAAGAAAAAGGAATACGAAGTGGAAGAGGTCGCTAGATTATTCTCTCAGATCTCAAGCCATAAGCTACACATCACGATAACTTGGAAAATACGAATCACATGCTATAAGGATTTCATGTCTTACTTAAACATGGTACTTGCAAGCTTTTAAGAACAACAAAAGGGACTCTCTAAATTCATACAAACAATTCATATCCACATCACGCATTTCAAAGAATTTAATATACAAATATTGGCGATGCACTTTTCAATCAAAAGTTATAAATGAAGCATATAAGATACACAGCAAGCATGCAATAGAGAATAGAATAAGAGTCATGGCATTCACATATTTATTTCAAATCATGAAAAATCTCCATATCTAATATATTTTGCAAAGTCTAAGCATTATCGAATATTCCCATTCATGCACGTCTCCATTCTAATGTCATACTCACTCATATGGTCAGATGAATTCACCCCCCAAGCTTAGCTTGAGGCATCGCATCTAAAGGAATATGATAGTGAAAATAGGATTTTTGCCTTGGTTTTCCCAAGTATTTTGTGGCTCCAATAATGAGATAGAGAAATATCTTTCTTTTTCTTTTTGAACATTTTGTTTCTCATTTTTCTTTTTGGATTTTTGTAGGAGCTATATGATTTGTATTTTTTTGGTTTTTGGCTCCTTTTTGGCTTTTGGGACTTTTTGGAGCAACCTTTTTTTTTGTAGGGATTTTTGGGAAATAGATGCGATATAAGTAGCTTTAGAAGGTGAACTCAAGTGACATGTAGAGAATAAAAGATATTTGTGGAGAAGGAAATAATGTAACACTCGGTTCACTCTAAGATGTGCACGAACGGTTCAATAAAATAATACTTCAACTAAAACTCATATGTAAGCATGGATATTCTCAATTATTTCAATAAATAGTGATGTCAAGCAGTAAAGTTTACAACCATATCAGGCATGCAACAGAAGGTGAATAAGACAATAAAACTGATGCTTCAAATATACTAATGATGCGTGAATCTTGGTGCATTTCCAACAAAAGCATACTAAACACTAATCCATACATTCAGTTTCAATTAATATCATGCATTCATGTAGAGGAATCATCAAAAGAAATAGATTTGCAAGTATATGTGAATAGCAAGACTATGGAATACTCTAAATAGCATGGCAAGAAATAATAAGTATCGTGATGGCTACTAAAGCAATTAGAGATATCATCATAAGGAACAAATCTAGCAAAAGGAGGAAAAGAAAATAAAGATATAAAATAAAAGAGAGGACAGAAAAGAAAAAAGAGGCATACAATATGATGCATGAACACACATAAAAGGAAAATAAGATGGAAAAAATCAAAAAGATGATGCAAAAATTTTGAAAATTTTTAAAAACCCTAAAAATATAGTAAAAATGCAATTAATGCATCTGAATGGCATGGAAATGCATTCCCCAAAGCTTAAACTTCACATTGTCCTCAATGTGATCATAATGGAAGAATATGAGGGACAACGATAATAATAGGGGGTGAATGAAAAATGATGAAATGAATGACATGAAATCCTAATGCAACTACATGCACATACAATGATGCATGAGAGCACTTTCCCCCAAGCTTATACCAAACAATCCTATTCAAATGACTCAATCAAAAATGTCATGGCTTTGCAAAGCGTGATTAAGTAAAATGAATAAGAAAGTGAGTATTCACTTGAAAGAAATGCTCGATGGGGGGAGCAAAAAGGAATAGCCACATCAAAATATAAAGTGGGCAGTTAATATATATAATGGGTTTGGGGTGTAAAAATTTTTGTTGCCGTCATATGAGGTAATATTTATTCAAGCAAATCTATACGGTCCTCTCGCTGTCGAGAGAATTCGTGTTTATTTAAAGCATAAAAATTTCTACACTACTGGATTGATATCACCTATAGCAAAAGGCGGATCCAGTATCTTTGCCGGTGCAGGCAATTGCTCCAACTGCTCTTTCTGTGGCTCTGCCAGATGCGTATGTCCACGGACACCAACGAACTCTAGCAATGCATCCTCCAGCATTCCCACAAGGACTCCACCTGTACCCTGCAGAGAATAGGATGCATCAGTTCGCTGCAAAAATTTCATCCTCATAATAAAAGTATTCCAAAGAGGATCGTCAATAGAAATATATGAAATAAATAATGGTGGACGATACTTCCCTGGAAATAATCCAATATCCTCTCGTGTCGTGATAGCTATCTCCATGGTGTCCTCTCTCAGCTGCTCAGGTAAATCTGGATCATAGGTGTGGACCTCTTCGATATGCTCGTCAAACTGTGACACGTCCAAGCATACCTCCGGTCCATAATCGTATGTGTGCTACAAAAGGTATGACGTGTCAAAAATATCTGAATCAAAATAAATATCAAATGTAATACATGATTCAGAAATGGGATGTGTAAAAATATCTCCCTGAGTGGGAGCAGTAAGCTCTGTGGGATAGTCCTCGACGTCAGTGGAAGGATGAGGTGGCTGCGGGAGCTCTAATGGAGGAGGATAGTGCACGGGATCCTCATGAATGGCTGTGTCCTCGTTCCGATACACAACCTCCTCGATGATAAGTTCTGGCTCCATGTGTAAGGCCTCCTCAAAAGCATGCTCTGGCTCCGCATGTGAGACCTCCTCATCAATATGCTCTGGCTCGACAGTGTGCTCTTTTGCCTTCTCATCAACGATCAATGTAGGCTCTCTCTGGAATGATGATGCTGGCTGCTCATGTGTGTCAACTTGTGGGGATGTATCATGTGGAGGGGAATACCCACAAGCAATCCAAAAATATAGTCTATCACCCTCAAGACTGACATGGATGTCCTCCTCAATTGTTCCTACAGCTGAAACACGGTTCATAACAAAATCTGCAAATCGTAGCTCAAATGCATCACCTGCTGTAATGCTCTCTGAACCGGTGAATCTCACTGACTCCAAAAGGCCCTCCAATAATCTCTGAAATGCGTCCTCCCCAGGCTGTGCAAATGACTCAATTTCTGCTTCCTCCGCTGCCTCTTCGTCCGTCGTCTCTTTATATGCAATAGCTGTATCATAGGATGTGGGATTGACGACAGCATATTCTGGCTCTGGTAATATGACTGGCGATGCTTCTTGCCCTTAATATGAAGAAGCAGAACTGATATCTTTGGAAATCTCTGCAACCTTAAGCATGAGCGCATTCATTTCAAGTTCCCTCTTCACCCATTCCAATTGAAGGTCGCCCTTATCAAGCCTGGCTTGTATTTCAACCTGGTGTGCATGCATCTCATCAAAAAAAATCCTTTGTTTCTCATCAAGTTTGGGCCAGTGTGTTTCCTCAAAAAAGTATTCTCCCATCTGAGCACTCTGATCAAAATAGTATTCTCCCGTCTGAGCACTCTGATCAAAATAGTATTCTCCCGTCTGAGCACTCTGATCAAAATCTGTGGTCCACGTAGTATAATCTATAGCACCTGATCAACAAAGATAAATACCTGGAGAAAAATATCAGTGGCACAAAAGAATATAGAAATGATAATAATGGTGGCGGGGTGAAAATTCCCTTTTGTAAAATAAAAAAATTTCGCAGGCTAATCAACCTAATTGTGACAAATTGGCACCCAACGGGAAACACCTCCCCGGTAACGGCGCCAAAAACTTGGTCGAGCCCCGGATATACACCCGGAGAACGATTGTAGTTTTACCGCAAGCGCACGGTCAAGTGGCGAGCGGGTATCGAACACGAGGAGGTGGTGTTGGTTCCAATCTATCCTAGGTTGGCTCGACTACGAATGTTTTATTGGTGGAGATGGTTATGGAATGATATAATGGAAATGGTGGTGGATGTCGGTGTCGGTGATAAAGAAGTCAGATAAAGTGTCGATTCAAATTTAATACAATAAAAGAGTCTAAAGCTAGGGAATCCCCACTACGGATCATCATACATCATTCTAAATAGTGAATCTCAATATTACTAGGCTTGTGTTGAGGTGAACTAGTCGTAACTGAATAAAGAACCAAGCTCACGCTCTCGCGCTATTGCCGGTCTATAGCAACCTAGGATAGGGCCCAATCTCTTGCAAACCCTAGCCTAAGCCGCTAGCATGAAGATCGACATCATCGTTCAATCGCCCCTCGAGCCCACTCTCGTGCAAACTCGAGTTACGATCTAGGTTGTGATAGTTCGTATTCGTCCAATCTCTTGCAAACGAATATGGGTATAGATTTATAATAAAAATCCTAGCTTTGGTCCAATCTCTTGCAAACCAAATCTAGAGAATCTCGATTATAAACCTAAATCGAATTTCTAGGGCTTCCCATCGATTAGAATCCAATCTCTTGCAAACCCCAATCGATGGAAATCCCTAGCTATCCGTAATAAATCGATCACAACCTAACCTCCTAGCAACTCTAGCAATTTAGAAATTCATTAATCACAAATCTGAAATTAGATCCATAGGGTTCATCCCCATGCCCTAGAACAACAAATCTATTCAAGCATAGCAATAACGATATGAGAACCAATAAAAATCATTACTTGCATACAAAAAGATAGAAAAATAAAGATTCAAATAACAAGAACAAAATACTTAGCTTTAATGAAGATCTTCAATCCAAATACAAGCTTTTAGATCCAAGAGGGGGCCTAGGGCATGGCCTACCCTCTAAAATAGAGTCTAAGAAAACATCATGGAACTCCCCCTAATGACGGCTACAAAACGCCTTATATAGCCTCTCAAAACCCTAGCAAATAACCCTAGAAAGCCCCCAAAATCATGCCCAAAAACAGCCCAGGCCGCAACTTAAAATCTGGGCCCGCCGCCACTCGGGCCCAGTGGCAATCTGACTCGGCCGAGTGGAAATTCCAGCACTGCAGTGTCAACTTGCAGAAATTCTCCAGATTTCATCTGACCTCCAATTGGCGGGTTCTTGACGACGTTGGAACCATCATGAAGTCTACTATCCATAAAAAATATGAGAAAAATAATTTGATTGCTGGAATGATAGTAGATTTCAAAATAGTGGAAGGCTATCTGAAAATCTGGGCGTGTGTGTCATCGGCGTCACTCGGCCGAGTGGGATTCTTCACTCGGTCGAGTGGACTTCTCTACTCGGCCTAGTGACAGACCCAATAGAAAAACAGTAACTTCGAGGTCCTCAGGGGTCTGTCTCCAGGGGTGGCTCGACCGAGTAGCTTTCATCATTCGACCGAGTGGTAATGTGTACTCGGTCGAGTAGGCCATCGACGGGTATCTAGGAATCGCAGTAGATTCGGCCTCTTCTCTGGAAAATTTCCCTGACGTACTCGGGCGAGTGAGCTTCCTCACTCGGCCGAGTAGGACTTTGTCATTCGGCCGAGTATACGCTGAAAAACATTGTGCACATGTCCGTTCTGGTCGGTCGAGTGGGCTTTCTCGCTCGGCCGAGTGTGTGCTTCACTCGGCCGAGTGACATGTTGTAAATGCCCAATCTTCTCCGTTTCTCCTCCTCGTCGCTCCTATGAAGTTCCTTCTTCTTCCACTCATCCTCCATCGCCGATAAGTCTGAAAATGAGCCGTGGGCGACACTCCAAAGTGGGTGCAAATCCTCTTGATCTCAAAATCGCTCCAAATCGCTCCATATCTCCTGAAATACGACAAATACAAGAAATAGTGAAAAGCATCGTAATATTGTCGAATAATCGTGAAAAACACGATATGGGCGATCAAAATGGCATGCAAACAAGCAGAAAAAAGGTGTAAAATATGGATCGATCAAAATCCCCCAAGCATACCTCTTAGTCGTCCTCGAGGAAGACAAGTAGAGAGAAGAACTCGGGAGATGAAAACAAAGGAAACGAAATGAAAGAAAAAGGAATACGAAGTGGAAGAGGTTGCTAGATTATTCTCTCAGATCTCAAGCCATAAGCTACACATCATGATAACTTGGAAAATACGAATCACATGCTATAAGGATTTCATGTCTTACTTAAACATGGTACTTGCAAGCTTTTAAGAACAACAAAAGGGACTCTCTAAATTCATACAAACAATTCATATCCACATCACGCATTTCAAAGAATTTAATATACAAATATTGGCGATGCACTTTTCAATCAAAAGTTATAAATGAAGCATATAAGATACACAGCAAGCATGCAGTAGAGAATAGAATAAGAGTCATGGCATTCACATATTTATTTCAAATCATGAAAAATCTCCATATCTAATATATTTTGCAAAGTCTAAGCATTATCGAATATTCACATTCATGCACGTCTCCATTCTAATGTCATACTCACTCATATGGTCAAATGAATTCACCCACCAAGCTTAGCTTGAGGCATCACATCTAAAGGAATATGATAGTGAAAATGGGATTTTTGCCTTGGTTTTCCCAAGTATTTTGTGGCTCCAATAATGAGATAGAGAAATATCTTTCTTTTTCTTTTTGAACATTTTGTTTCTCATTTTTCTTTTTGGATTTTTGTAGGAGCTATATGATTTGTATTTTTTTTTGTTTTTGGCTCCTTTTTGGCTTTTTGGACTTTTTGGAGCAACCTTTTTCTTTTGTAGAGATTTTTGGGAAATAAATGCGATATAAGTAGCTTTAGAAGGTGAACTCAAGTGACATATAGAGAATAAAAGATATTTGTGGAGAAGTAAATAATGTAACACTCGGTTCACTCTAAGATGTGCACGAAAGGTTCAATAAAATAATACTTCAACTAAAACTCATATGTAAGCATGGATATTCTCAATTATTTCAATAAATAGTGATGTCAAGCAGTAAAGTTTACAACCATATCAGGCATGCAACAGAAGGTGAATAAGACAATAAAACTGATGCTTCAGATATACTAATGATGCGTGAATCTTGATGCATTTCCAACAAAAGCAGACTAAACACTAATCCATACATTCAGTTTCAATTAATATCATGCATTCATGTAGAGGAATCATCAAAAGAAATAGATTTGCAAGCATATGTGAATAGCAAGACTATGGAATACTCTAAATAGCATGGCAAGAAATAATAAGTATCATGATGGCTACTAAAGCAATAAGAGATATCATCATAAGGAACAAATCTAGCAAAAGGAGGAAAAGAAAATAAAGATATAAAATAAAAGAGAGGAAAGAAAAGAAAAAAGAGGCATACAATATGATGCATGAACACACATAAAAGGAAAATAAGATGGAAAAAATCAAAAAGATGATGCAAAAATTTTGAAATTTTTTAAAAACCCTAAAAATATAGTAAAAATGCAATTAATGCATATGAATGGCATGAAAATGCATTCCCCAAAGCTTAAACTTCACATTGTCCTCAATGTGATCATAATGGAAGAATATGAGGGACAACGATAATAATAGGGGGTGAATGAAAAATGATGAAATGAATGACATGAAATCCTAATGCAACTACATGCACATACAATGATGCATGAGAGCACTTTCCCCCAAGCTTATACCAAACAATCCTATTCAAATGACTCAATCAAAAATGTCATGGCTTTGCAAAGCGTGATTAAGTAAAATGAATAAGAAAGTGAGTATTCACTTGAAAGAAATGCTCGATGGGGGGAGCAAAAAGGATGTGCCACATCAAAATATAAAGTGGGCAGTTAATATATATAATGGGTTTGGGGTGTAAAAATTTTTGTTGCCGTCATATGAGGTAATATTTATTCAAGCAAATCTATACGGTCCTCTCGCTGTCGAGAGAATTCGTGTTTATTTAAAGCATAAAAATTTCTACACTACTGGATTGATATCACCTATAGCAAAAGGCGGATCCAGTATCTTTGCCGGTGCAGGCAATTGCTCCAACTGCTCTTTCCATGGCTCTGACAGATACGTATGTCTACGGACACCAACGAACTCTAGCAATGCATCCTCCAGCATTCCCACAAGGACTCCACCTGTACCCTGCAGAGAATAGGATGCATCAGTTCGCTGCAAAAATTTCATACTCATAATAAAAGTATTCCAAAGAGGATCGTCAATAGAAATATATGAAATAAATAATGGTGGACGATACTTCCCTGGAAATAATCCAATATCCTCTCATGCTGTGATAGCTATCTCCATGGTGTCCTCTCTCAGCTGCTCAGGTAAATCTGGATCATAGGTGTGGACCTCTTCGATAGGCTCGTCAAACTGTGACACGTCCAAGCATACCTCCGGTCCATAATCGTATGTGTGCTACAAAAGGTATGACGTGTCAAAAATATCTGAATCAAAATAAATATCAAATGTAATACATGATTCAGAAATGGGATGTGTAAAAATATCTCCCTGAGTGGGAGCAGTAAGCTCTGTGGGATAGTCCTCGACGTCAGTGGAAGGATGAGGTGGCTGCGGGAGCTCTAATGGAGGAGGATAGTGCTCGGGATCCTCATGAATGGCTGTGTCCTCGTTCCGATACACAACCTCCTCGATGATAAGTTCTGGCTCCATGTGTAAGGCCTCCTCAAAAGCATGCTCTGGCTCCGCATGTGAGACCTCCTCGTCAATATGCTCTGGCTCGACAGTGTGCTCTTTTGCCTTCTCATCAACGATCAATGTAGGCTCTCTCTGGAGTGATGATGCTGGCTGCTCATGTGTGTCAACTTGTGGGGATGTATCATGTGGAGGGGAATACCCGCAAGCAATCCAAAAATATAGTCTATCACCCTCAAGACTGACATGGATGTCCTCCTCAATTGTTCCTGCAGCTGAAACACGGTTCATAACAAAATCTGCAAATCGTAGCTCAAATGCATCACCTGCTGTAATGCTCTCTGAACCGGTGAATCTCACTGACTCCAAAAGGCCCTCCAATAATCTCTGAAATGCGTCCTCCCCCGGCTGTGCATATGACTCAATTTCTGCTTCCTCCGCTGCCTCTTCGTCCGTCGTCTCTTTATATGCAATAGCTGTATCATAGGATGTGGGATTGACGACAACATATTCTGGCTCTGGTAATATGACTGGCGATGCTTCTTGCCCTTAATATGAAGAAGCAGAACTGATATCTTTGGAAATCTCTGCAACCTTAAGCATGAGCGCACCCATTCCAATTGAAGGTCGCCCTTATCAAGCCTGGCTTGTATTTCAACTTGGTGTGCATGCATCTCATCAAAAAAAATCCTTTGTTTCTCATCAAGTTTGGGCCAGTGTGTTTCCTCAAAAAAGTATTCTCCCATCTGAGCACTCTGATCAAAATAGTATTCTCCCGTCTGAGCACTCTGATCAAAATCTGTGGTCCACGTAGTATAATCCATAGCACCTGATCAACAAAGATAAATACCTGGAGAAAATATCAGTGGCACAAAAGAATATAGAAATGATAATAATGGTGGCGGGGTGAAAATTCCCTTTTGTAAAATAAAAAAATTTCGCAGGCTAATCAACCTAATTGTGACAAATTGGCACCCAACGGGAAACACCTCCCCGGCAACGGCGTCAAAAACTTGGTCGAGCCCCGGATATACACCCGTTGAACGATTGTAGTTTTACCGCAAAAGCATGGTCAAGTGGCGAGCGGGTATCGAACACGAGGAGGTGGTGTTGGTTCCAATCTATCCTAGGTTGGCTCGACTACGAATGTTTTATTGGTGGAGATGGTTATGGAATGATATAATGGAAATGGTGGTGGATGTCGGTGTCGGTGATAAAGAAGTCGGATAAAGTGTCGATTCAAATTTAATACAATAAAAGAGTCTAAAGCTAGGGAATCCCCACTACGGATCATCATACATCATTCTAAATAGTGAATCCCAATATTACTAGGCTTGTGTTGAGGTGAACTAGTCGTAACTGAATAAAGAACCAAGCTCACGCTCTCGCGCTATTGCCGGTCTATAGCAACCTAGGATAGGGCCCAATCTCTTGCAAACCCTAGCCTAAGCCGCTAGCATGAAGATCGACATCATCGTTCATTCGCCCCTCGAGCCCACTCTCGTGCAAACTCGAGTTACGATCTAGGTTGTGATAGTTTGTATTCGTCCAATCTCTTGCAAACGAATATGGGTATAGATTTATAATAAAAATCCTAGCTTTGGTCCAATCTCTTGCAAACCAAATCTAGAGAATCTCGATTATAAACCTAAATCAAATTTCTAGGGCTTCCCATCGATTAGAATCCAATCTCTTGCAAACCCCAATCGATGGAAATCCCTAGCTATCCGTAATAAATCAATCACAACCTAACCTCCTAGCAACTCTAGCAATTTAGAAATTCATTAATCACAAATCTGAAATTAGATCCATAGGGTTCATCCCCATGTCCTAGAACAACAAATCTATTCAAGCATAGCAATAACGATATGAGAATCAATAAAAATCATTACTTGCATACAAAAAGATAGAAAAACAAAGATTCAAATAGCAAGAACAAAATACTTAGCTTTAATAAAGATCTTTAATCCAAATACAAGTTTTTAGATCCAAGAGGGGGCCTAGGGCATGGCCTACCCTCTAAAATAGAGTCTAAGAAAACATCATGGAACTCCCCCTAATGATGGCTACAAAACCCCTTATATAGCCTCCCAAAACCCTAGCAAATAACCCTAGAAAACCCCCAAAATCATGCCCAAAAACAGCCCAGGCCGCAACTTAAAATCTGGGCCCGCCGCCACTCGGGCCGAGTGGCAATCTGACTCGGCCGAGTGGAAATTCCAGCACTGCAGTGTCAACTTGCAGAAATTCTCCAGATTTCATCCGACCTCCAATTAGCACGTTCTTGACAGCGTTGGAACCGTCATGAAGTCTACTATCCATAAAAATATGAGAAAAATACTGTGATTACTAGAATGATATCAGATTTCAAAATAGTGGAAGGCTGTCTGAAAATCTGGGTGTGTGTGTCATCGGCGTCACTTGGCCGAGTGGGATTCTTCACTCGGTCGAGTGGACTTCTCTACTCAGCCGAGTGATAGACCCTGTAGAAAAACAGTAACTTCGAGGTCCTCAGGGGTCTGTCTCCAGGGGTGGCTCGGCCGAGTAGCTTTCATCATTCGACCGAGTGGTAATGTGTACTCGGTCAAGTAGGCCATCGACGGGTCTCTGGGAATCGCAGTAGATTCGGGCTCTTCTCTGGAAAATTTCCCTGACGTACTCGGGCGAGTGAGCTTCCTTACTCGGCCGAGTAGGACTTTGTCATTTGTCCGAGTATACGCTGAAAAACATTGTGCATGTGTCCGTTCTCGTCGGCCGAGTGGGCTTTCTCGCTCGGCCGAGTGTGTGCTTCACTCGGCCGAGTGGCATGCTGTAAATGCCCAATCTTCTCTGTTTCTCCTCCTCGTCGCTCCTTTGAAGTTCCTTCTTTTTCCACTCATCCTCCATCGTCGATAAGTCTGCAAATGAGCCGTGGGCGACACTCCAAAGTGGGTGCAAATCCTCTTGATCTCAAAATCGCTCTAAATCGCTCCATATCTCCTGAAATACGACAAATACAAGAAATAGTGAAAAGCATCGCAATATTGTTGAATAATCATGAAAAACGCGATATGGGCGATCAAAATGGCATGCAAACATACAAAAAAGGTGTAAAATATGGACCGATCACCACTCCATCGAAGCCGCTCATTTTCATGCCGAGCGATTCCTCGATTATGCCATTCTATGTGCCTTCAACGTTTGTGAAATTCTCGAAACAGTCGGTCTCCATAATGTTTGGTCCCTTGACAACAAGGTTCCCTAGTTTCCTTTCCTTGTGAAAGAATTTTATGCTAATCTTGATACGTCTGTCAACCGTGGGCAGAAACTCTTCACCACCATGGTTAAAGGCGTTTATTTTACTCTCTCCGGTTAAACCATTGCATGGATCATCAATCAGCCCCCTGATTTCCGCGATTCTCTCTGTTTCCAGATGACCAATCCCGCTATTCTCTCAAAATTGGCACCTAAATTTGTCTCTCACATGTCCGCTACTCATCTTCATCCTAATGCGCGGCTCCTTCTCAAAGTTATCGTTCACAATCTTATGCCAAAATCAGGGTCTCTCAATTACCTTAGCACCTCTCTAGAACATTGACTCTATGCTCTTATGGGTGGGTTTATGATTCACTGGGGTAATGTTCTATTTTTCACTCCCGTCAAACGTGTTTCTACTCATTTCTATTTTCCTTGTTTGATCACTCGAAAGTCCTTGACCAGATTTAGACAAATCAATCGCAGCTTGTGTCTGCTCTTGAAGCACAACATGTCATTCCACCGCGTCGTACCCGTCCTCGTCTTTCCTTCCCTGGATCCTCATCGTATCATCCTTAGGCCCTATGGTTGCTTAGGCTTTGCTCGTGCCTTTTTCTGATGCTCTTGGCTATTTTCAAGTTGGGTTTGGGTTGTTGCTTATGGGTGTTTTTCTGTTTTTATTTTGGGTTTTTCATGGTCTACTTCAATCTGCCGTTGATTTGCATATTTCCAGTTTCTTTTTAGTGGTTTCTTTTTATCAGGATCTTGGTGTAATGCAATCTACGTAACCTTATATGTTTAGTTATTAGTCGCCTCCAAGATATATGTTTGTTATGTTTAGTTAATATATGTTTCGTTAATATTGTATGTTTGTTACTTCCACCTGTTTTGTTTACATGCTAATTTCTCTCCATTAACTTATTAGTCGACTACAAAATTTCGTAGCCAACTAATTCTATTTTTCCACTTTTTATGGATGACAAAGGGGGAGAACACAAGGCATTATTCAGGGGGAGTAATAATCATACTATATCTTTTAAATTGTTTGTCATCATCAAAAAGGGGGAGAATGTTGGAACTTGGTATGTTCCATCTTCTATTCCATATGGCTTTGATGTGACAATCAGTATATTTTGTTACTAACTCTATCTATGCAGATGTGCAGACTTACAGCCTATTCTATTTACATTATGCATATATCAGTTTATAAAGACTTTCTGCGTAAGAAGCTTCGCTCCTCATATTACGTTCAGAGGACATATCTTCGGAATGATGTAGTTTTATTTTTAGATAGCTTCAGGGCCTTGGCTATAACATATCATATATCTCTAAGCTCCAAATTACATTATCTTCCAACCCAATTGATCCTAAGTCAAAATTCTTATTTTTCATATTTAGTCGACTAGGATTTTTCGTAGTCGACTAAGAAAATTTTCTTTGACTTTTGACCTGAAAATTTCTGACAAGGATATATTTGTTGAACTGATCCACGTCACCATCTTTAAATAGTCAGTTTATGACCGTTTTAAAATTAGTCGATCTACATTTTTCTGTAGTCGACTAAACCGTTTTTTGTGTCCGTTTACGTCAGAACTTTCTGGACAGTTTCTATCCATTGAAACTTCCTCCATAACTAATTCTGAGCACTATAAAAGGAGGGTTATCCCCTCTCTTTTCATTCACTATTTTCCTCTTCTTTGTTTTCATTTGTGGAAATTAAGGCTTTAATTCTCTTGGAAAAAGTTGTTTATTGTTCTCATTTGTAAGAAGAAATTCTGATCTCTTTCTTCATTTGAGAACTAAAGAACTTCAAGGGTGTTTCGCAATTCCACATCTAGAAACATTGAAGTTCTCATTTTAAACATCATCCTTTGAATTCATTTTGATATTCATACCAAGGTTATATGTGTTTTCTTATTTCATTATTTCTTCAACAAAGTTTGAATCTCTAGTTGTAGAGATTGTACAAAGTTTGGGACACTGGGAGTAAAGCCATTTTTGTAAGTTCGTGCTTGCGTGGCAAGTGATTATAGTGGATTGAAAATCTCTATTGGGAGTAGAGGACTGGAGTAGGATCAAAAGGATCTGAACCAGGATACGTCTTTGTGTTTGCGATTGGATTATTTTCAATACTTGTCATTTAATTTCTGTTCCATCTTTGCAAATTTTAGTAACGTTTTACTTGCAACAAGTTTTTATAATACAATATTCAACCCTCCTTCTCATGTATTTGTGTATACAGGAGATCCTACAATATGTGTACAAAAATTGGTGAGGGGGAGCAGGGCAAAAACAAGGATCAATATTAGGGTGGGCAATTATCACAAATAGAGGGTTAGGTGCAAAAGATTTCTGTTGCCATCATTAAGGGTGAATTTATTTAAACTAACTAATCAAGCAAATATGTACAGTCCTCTCGCTGTCGAGAGGATTCATGTTTATTTAAATCAATAAAATTCAACACTACTAGATTAGAATACACCTGGTTCAAACGACAGATCCAGTATCCTCAGAGGTGCATCCAGCTGTCCTATCAGTACCTTCCGTGGCTCTGCTAGCTGTGTGTCTCCACGAACTCCAACGAACTCCAGTGATGCATCCCCAAGCATTCCTCCAATGATGCCACATGTACCCTGAAAGTTACAGAATGCATTAGTCCGTTGTGAAAGATTTGTCCCCTGAACAAATGTTTCCCAAAAAGGGTCATCAACATAAATATTTAAAATTAAGGATGGTTGACAACTCTTCCCTAGAAATAAATCTCTACTCTCAAGCTCCATGTCCACTCTCTCCCCGATGTCCTCTCTAAGCTCCTCACGTATCTCCTGATCAAATGTGTATGTCAACTCATCACACGACTCCTCGTCATGCTTGTCAGGTTCTTCAAGCAGGGGCACATCCAAGCATACCTCCGATCCATAATTGTAAGCTCAACTGGCATACCTCTGATCCTCGTCATGCTTGTCAGGCTCTCCATAATTGTAAGTGTGTTGCAATAGGTATGACGTGTCAAAAAGATCTGAATCAAAAAAATATCAAATGGAATACAGGATTCGGAAATGGAGAGGGTAAAGAGGTATCCCTGAGTGGGAGCAGTAAGCTCTGGTGGGTGGTCCTCGATCGCAGTGTCTGGTAGAGGTGGCTGTGGAAGCTCAACTGGAGGTGGGCAATGCTCGAGCTCCATGTGAATATATGTATCCTCGTCCTGAATAGCGTCCTCCTCAACGGTCTGCTTCGGCTCTATGGGCTAATGTATCTCAACCATGGTATATAAGTATATCTTGTCCCCCTCAACTCAAGCGTGGACTCCATCATCAATGGTAGCCGTTGAAGAGATGCGATGAATAATAAAATTTTGAAGTTCATGCTCAAAAGGATCACCTGCAGTTAGTGTCATTGGACCGGTGGCCCGAACTAAGTCCACAATGCTTCTCAATAGGCCCAGAAATGTGTCCTCCTCTAGCAGCTCAGATGTCTCTATTTGTGGAGTGTTGATGGTGTAAAGATGGAAACGATCACCTTCAACTGAAACTACACTCCGTCTATGATAGTACCTACATCAGATACATTAGCCATAACGAAATCGATGAATACTTGATCGGTTGGGTCACATGCCATAACAGTTAGCGAACCAGTAGATCGAGACAGGCTGCTATCAACTGCTGATCACCGAACTTTCCCACGTGCATCCTCCACATAAACTCACATGAGGGTCCCTTTAGCCCTCTAGCAACGCAACAAAATAGCTCTGCATCATTGAATGCATGATACGGTAACCCACATAATAGGCCATTGTACCTCTCCCAAGCTTGGCAGAGACTCTCTCTATCAGCTTGGGCAAAGCTAACGACCGTGCTAAACGCTTGGGTCATTGCAGTGTACCTCCCCCACATCTTCGAATAAATAGAACCTAAACAATCACAGAAATAAACAAACTGGAAAAGACGGCAGTGGCACAAGAAAGAAATAAAGATGATAATAGTGTGGTGGAGGGGTAAAAATTACTTTTTAAAAAATTGTTTGTTTATTTATTTATTTATATTTTTTTCGTAATCTAAACAACCTAATTGTGATAACCGGACTCAAACTGAACTACCTCCCCGGCAACGGCGCCATTTTTTTGAGACAAGAATGTGCACCTCCTAAAAAGGTATGCACACCCTCCCCTCCAAGTGTAAGGGTGTCAAAGCAATATAATCCCGATGAGTTCGGGGTCGAATCCACAGGAAGGTGGTGAATCTGAGTTCTGGTGAATCATAGGTTAGACTACGGGTTTATTATGGAGATGGATTACGAAAGGGTTGTAATGGCGATGGATGTGAATGGCGACGGTGTCAGAAATGATAATAAGGTACTAGGGTGTCATTCTTCCCACTGCTGCTTTGGGCATGGAATAAGGCTTGTTGTAGCGGTGCCAATATCTTGTATCACTAAGCTACAATTTAGATCCGATGCCAAACTCTTGGATCACCATCACTAAATCTAGATCCGACGTCATTCTCTTGGATCATCTCCTCTAGCACAAAATACCCATAGACGATAGGTTTCAATCTAACCCTAGCAATGATTTCTACTCAAGCATGATATTCAACATGGCAAGATCAATAACAATAATCACATGCATATATAAAAGATATTCAATCAATCGACAAGAGCAATGGATACAAAATAACAAGAGAGATAATTTCAATAGAGATTCAAACGACAATTATAAAGAAAGAAATATGAAAACTTAGCTTGCATGAAGAATAGTACCAAGATCTGATACAAAATCACCCAAGAGAAGGGGCCTAGGGCATGGCATGGCCTCCAAAGTGTCGTCCAAGAACAAGATAGCCCCCCAATAACGGCTATAAGATTGTTTAAATACTCCCCCTCAAACCCTAGCAAAACCCTAGAGAAAACCCCACAATTTCGTGCCCAAACCCAATAAGGCTGCAACTTAAGTGGTGGGCCCAGACAGCTCGGTCGAGCTCACTGTACAATCTGCCCGAGCTCAATTTCCAGCACTGATACGTCAACTTGCAAAAATTGCCTAGGACTCATCCGACCTCCATTTTGCACGTTCTTGGTAGAGTTGGAACCAACATGAAGTCTATTATCCATAAAAAATATGATAAAATTACTTTGCCAGCTTGGATAATAGCAAATATTCTAAGAGTTGGAGGATGTGCAGATTTGGCTATTTCTACACCGATCGGCCGAGCGCATACAGTCGCTCGCCCGAGCGCATGAAGCACTCTACTGAGCTAGTCAGACAGAGAATTTTCTTTGTGATTTTAGTGGTGCCGCTCGGTCCGAGTTGGATGGCGCTCGACCGAGTAATAGAAGCTCAGCTCCTCCATCTTTGGCTCCTCTCTTCGTTACATCAGCTCGGCGAGCTGCTAAGAGCACTCGGCCGAGCTGACTGGCTTGGTGAGCTCTTCATCAGCTTCTTCTCTCTTTTATTCTTGGCTTATTCTCCTCTTCTCTTCTAGCTCTTCTCCAACCGCTTCAACTCCTCAATTAGGATGCCATTGACACTCCGGTATCGAAGATTGTGTCCTTCTCTCCAATATGCTCCAAATTGCTCGATATTCCCTAAAATGCAACCAAACACTCTCAAAGTCAAATAGTTCGGGAAATAAATGAAATATGGGAATATAATGCATATCAAGAAATCATTTTGACATGCAAAAGCATATAAATATTGTGGAATATTATGACGCATCAATGACTGACGGAAAACAGATGTCTGGATGATATACATCAAACGTCTGGTAAATTAGTGAAAATATTTCCAGTAGCTCATTTATGCTGTCAATCTTGATTAGACGTCTGAAGTTATAATACCAGACATCTCAACGATTAACCATACATCTGGATGATGAACCTCAGATGCCTGGGTAGTCGGACTAACTATATTCCAGTAACCAAGTTGCTCACTGTTTGTATGATCAGACGTCTGGGAAGCTTTCTTCAGACATCTGGTATATGTCTGTTAGACTGCATTTAATGCCCATTCAGAATAGTACAACATCCGACTAGTCGTTCTTCTTCAGGCGACTGATGACTAGGATTTCTGCTCGTTAAGATACGTTCTCTTAACGTTTGCAGGATTAAATGCTTGGGCCTTTTTGCTGTTTGTGAGCAGATTTCAGTGGCTTATAAATATGGCTTTAATGACTTGACTTGAGAGGTTAGATAAACATCTAAGACTTCATTCAATTACACTCTCAAGTGATTCAAAATAATTAATTTCATTCTAGAGCATTCAAGAGCATTCAAAGCATTTCAAGCTCAAGCTCTAAAGATCAACGTGCCTCCAAAGCTTTCAAGATCAGCTTCTAGCATTCAGTACTACACATCTTGAGACAAGTTAGTAAGTGCTCTTACTCTCATCATTTATAACACATCTCACACACCTTTATTGCCGCATTCCTAAGAGTATTATTCAAGGCATATGTTGTGAAATTGTTTCATATTTCGTTCTACATTTTCTCTTGATATTTGAGAAGTCCTCTCAGTTGTGAGAGTAGTCCATTCTCAAGTTGTGGAAAGTAGAAGAAAGGTTCATCTCAATTGTGAGAGTGGTGTTGGGAAATCTAGTCCCTCCCCAAAGTGGTTTTGATGATGATCACACCAAATATTGTTATGTACTAATTATATTGCTTAAGTGTGTAAGTTGTGCAAGCTAATCGAAGGTCGAAACATATTCCAAGAATAAGAACTATAACTACACGCATAGAATATGAAGATGGATTGAGCTTACATTCCACGTATATGTTCTGAAGCTTTAGTTTAAGCACAAGATGAGCTCGAAGATGAAGCTCAAAGAATGTGCTCAAGCTCAAGCTAAAGAGGAGCTTAAACTCGAGTGAAGCCTATGCAACTAGCTCGAGCTCAACCATAGCTTCAAGTTCTTCATAGAGTCTAGTGTGTGAGTTGTTTTTCTTAGAATTATGTCAAAGCCAAGAAAGAATATGCACACATACAAAATGATTTTCTAAAATGTTTTTAAAACTCATTTTTAACTCATTTGAGAGCATATTTTCCATAGAAGTTAAGTTTCAACTTGTAGTCAACTACAAACACCTAGTAGTTCACTACCCTGATTTCTATCTTCTCCCTAAAATGTACTCTGGGAGTCGACTACCAAAGTTAGGGAGTCGACTACTAGCTGTATCAGAGTTTTACTTGAAAACTCTCTGGGAGTCGACTACCAACCTTGGGAGTCGACTACTAGCTGTGCGACCAGACTTTCTTGATTTCCTCTCTCATTTATTCCTAGCCAATTCTTTGGGCTGAAGTCAAATCTCATTTGAAATAATTCAAATCCTCTCTTAGCACTATAAATAGAGAACCCTTAAGATCATTCTCTTCACAAAAATTCTCTTGAGCAATTTCCCTCATAATTCTTCAAGATCAAAGCTCTCAAAGTTCTTGCTCTCAAAGTTTTTTGGCCAAAGCATTTTTAATTTCAGATCTTATTTCTACGTTTAAATTTCTATTTCTTGTTTTAAGATCTATTTTTCTTTTGGCTATTAGAAGTGTTTTCAAATCCTCTACTCTCAATTTTTATATTTCTTCAAAGGATTTTTAAAAACATCTCTTCTTGATTACAACGGATTAATTCAATATTCTTTGCATGATCAAAGGAGAATTTCCTATAAGTCACTTAGAGTACTAATTGCAATATTCTTACTTGGCTATATGTTATGTGGGTGCAAAAACCAATCTCCACTAATTCATTGCGGTGTATTGAATCTGATCTTACTTTGAGTCCCTTGGAGATAGGGGTGTTGGAAATCCTTGTTGTAGGCAAAGAGTTTGTAAAAGTCATCGGCTTGTGAGGCAAGGGAAAATCCGTGTTGTAGGCAAGGTGATTGTAAATCCTCTTGGCGGGAGGTGGTTTGTACTATTTACCGATAATATTGGATTAAAGCCCGATAAGAGTTTCGGTGACTGGACGTACCCAGGTTGTGGGGGAACCAGGATAAAAATTTGTGTGTTTGCGATTGTTATTTATTTACTTGCAATTTATTAATTTCGATGTGCTTATTTCATTGATGCAAGTATTTGTTGATTAAGATTAATAGTAGGTAATTCTATATTAATCTTAGGGAGAATTCTAGAGGTAAAGTTTAAATTTGAAAAAACACTATTCACCCCCTAGTGTTCTCTTTGACATCTCAGTATCTAACACTTGGTATCAGAGCGAGGTTATATATGGCATCAACTGATCGATTCCCCAAAGGACAATCTTCCACCCGACCACCACTTCTCAATGGATCAAATTATGGATCCTAAAAGAATTGGATGCAAGTGTACCTTCTCTTTATCTCCTATGAGCTATGGAAGATAGTGGAGAATCCTTATGAAGCATCCACTCTTGAGGAAGAAAAGTGGACCAAGAAGGAGACGGACAAAGTGTCTCTAAATGCCAAGGCAGTGTCCATTCTATATTGCGGACTTGACATAATGGAGTACAATCGCATCTTCATTGCTACCTCCGCGCACCAAATATGGAAAATTCTTGAGTTTACACATGAAGGTAACCAAAAAGTTAAATCGTCAAAATATTTTCTTTTTGTTGGCAGGTATGAACAATTTATGATGGAGAAAGGCGAGAACATAACGGAGATGTACACGAGATTTACAGAGATCGTCAACCCACTTACGGGATTGGGAAAGAAGTACACATAAGAGGATCACGTATGCAAGATCCTTAGATCCCTCACTCCCGAATGGCAATCCAAAGCTTCGGCCATTGAAGAAGGCAAAGACACTTCAAAGCTAACCTTGGAGGAGCTCATCGGCAATCTAATGGCGTATGAACTCCAACTGCAAGAGAGAAAAACCACGGAACACGATGAAAAGAAGAAAAACCTTGCATTCAAAGCCACATCAGATATGAAGGAGTCCGATGATGAAGTCAATGATGAGATGGAGAAACAAATGGCACTCATCTCCAAAGGATTCATGAAAATCCAAAATGCATGTAAGTCCTACAACCATAAGTTCAATTTCACTAATGATGTTATTTGTTATTATTGTAATAGACCCGGTCACATAAAGAAGGAGTGTTCGCTAAAGAAAATAAAGAAAGGAGAATGAAATCTAACAAATGCAAAAAAGGCAAAGGCACTTGTTAGATGGGATAAGAGCGATAGTGAAGATTCCGATAGTTCATCATCATCTTCCAAAAGTGAAGGAGAACTAAGAAAAAGGAATGAGCGGAACTACGTGTGCTTCATGGCACAGGAAGACCCCAAGGTAAATTCCTATCCTACCTCTAGTGATAGTGATAGTAGTGATGATGAGGAACTTGATTATAAGGAGGAATTTCATAAAAATTATGCTTTATATGATGTCCAACTCAAAGAGCTTTTAACTCTCAAAAAGATGAATAAATCTTGAGGTTCTAATTCTAATAATCAAGAAATAGATAGGAAAGAGAACCTAAAATTCATTAGCAACAATAAGGATTTAATTGAAAAGAATAGGTTGCTCTATGTAGAACTTAGAGACCTAGGAAATAGGTTGGAGACTTAGAAAAGCACATGACCGCTATTAAGGCAAAACACGCGAACTTGGTTAATAATGTAACTAAATTCAATAAGGGTAAAGAAAAGTTAGACAGCTTGATTAGCTTACAAAAACCATCAACTAGCAAACATGGCGTAGGTTACAATGTGACTATTTAAAATGATAGGATCTCTCATCATCAAGCTAGAGTTCCTAAAACTAAAAATGGATATGTCCAAGTTTGGATTCCCAAAATTGGAACCGTCCAAATGAAAGACAGTTACATTTCTAGTTTTATGCACAATGTTCATTTTTGTAGAGACTATAGATTTATTAATGGGAAATCTCAACCCAACTGGGTTTGGTTCCCTCCTGGTTGATAATTATATTATTATGTATGACTAATCACATGGACCCACAAAGAAAGGATACGAAAATTATATATTTGATTTTCAGATACAAAAATATAAGGGATTAGTAGAAGAGCTCCTAATGAATCTCAAGTTACATGCATGAATTGAGGGAGAGACCCAAATTCAATGATGCAAACTTTGAGGGGGAGCCTATGTAAATTTTTTTCACTTGATATGTATACTATTATAATTTTTATGATGACAAGGGGAGAAAAACTAAAATCAAGCAAAAACATGAATGAATAATATATGATAACCGCATCTAAGCAGGGTGAGTAAGTACACTTACTCATTTTTTTTATAATCATATTATTCATATGTTTTTTCATGTGGGTGTCATTATCAAAAGGGGGAGAGTGTTGGGAAATCTAGTCCCACCCCCAAAGTGGTTTTAATGATGATCACACAAAATGTTGTTATGTACTAATTATATTGCTTAAGTGCATATGTATGTAAGCTAATCGAAGCTCGAAACATATTTCAAGAAGAAGAACTATAACTACACACATAGAAGATGAAGATGGATTGAGCTCACATTCCATGTCTACATTCTGAAGCTCTAGTTTAAGCACAAGAGGAGCTCGAAGATGAATCTCAAAGAATGTGCTCAAGATCATGCTAAAGAGGAGCTCACACTCAAGTGAAGCCTATGCAACTAGCTCAAGCTCAACCATAGCTTCAAGTTCTACATAGAGTCTAGTGTGTGAGTTGTTTTTCATTTTTCTTAGGAGTATGTCAAATGTGAGAAAGAATATGCACACACACACACACACACATACAATGATTTTCTAAAATGTTTTTTATAACTCATTTTTAACTCATTTGAGAGCTTATTTTCCATAGAAGCTAAGTTTCAACTTGTAGTCAGCTACAAACACCCAATAGTTCACTACCCTCATTTCTATCTTCTCCATGAAATGTACTCTAGGAGTCGACTACCAAAGTTAGGGGATCGACTACCAGCTGTAGTAGAGTTTTTCCTAAAAACTCTCTGGTAGTCGACTACCAACCTTGGGAGTCAACTACCAGCTATGCGATCAGACTTCCTTGATTTCCTCTCCCATTTATTCCTAACCAATTCTTTGGGTTGAAGTCAAACCTCATTTGAAATAATTCAAATCCTCTCTTCGCTCTATAAATAGAGAACCCTTGAGATCATTCTCTTCACAAAAATTCTCTTAAGCAAATTCTCTCATAATTCTTCAAGATCAAAGCTCTCAAAGCTCTTGCTCTCAAAGTTTTTTTTGCCAAAGCATTTTTAATTTCAGAACTTATTTCTACGTTTAAATTTCTAATTCTTGTTTTAAGATCTATTTTTCTTTTGGCTATTAAAAGTGTTTTCAAATCCTCTACTCTCAATTTTTATATTTCTTCAAAGGATTTTTGAAAACATCTCTTCTTGATCACAACGGATTAATTCAATATTCTTTGCGTGATCAAAGGAGAATTTCATATAAGCCACTTAGAGCACTAATTGCAATAATCTTACTCGGCTATAGGTTTTGTGGGTGTAAAAACCAATCTCCGTTAATCCATTGTGGTATATTGGATCTGATCTTACTTTGAGTCCCTTGGAGATAAGGGTGTTGGAAATCCTTGTTTTAGGCAAGAGTTTATAAAATTCCTCGGCTTATGAGGCAAGGGAAAATCCTTGTTGTAGGTAAGGTGGTTGTAAATCCTCTTGGCGGGAGGTGGTTTGTACTATTTACCAATATTAGTTGATTAAATCCCGACAAGAGTTTCGGGGACTGGACATACCCAGGTTGTGTGGGAACTAGGATAAAAATCTATGTGTTTGCGATTGTTATTTATTTACTTGCAATTTATTATGTCCGACGTTCTTATTCATTGATGCAAGTATTTGTTGATTAAGATTAATAGTAGGTAATTCTATATTAATCTTAGGGAGAATTCTAGAGGTAACGTTTTAATTTGCGAAAACACTATCCCCCCCCCACAGTGTTCTCTTTGCAATCTCAGTATCCAACAAGTAGTCCATTCCCGGTTTGTGGGAAGTGGAAAAACGTGTGTTAGTTTTTCACTTGTCAGGTTTTAGCAAGTGGGTATTAGTAGATCGCTCATCACTAGGGGGTTTTCTAGTGGGTTGCTGGAGTAGGATTCAAAGTAGTCGGAAAGACTCAAAGTCGAAGAGACTCGGTGAATCCGAACCAGGGTAAATCCCTTGTTTGCGTTTGATTTTCTGTGTTTGTTGCTCTCTCATTTCATTCCACACTAGGGTTGCACAAGGTATCATTTAATTAGGCGTAATTTCCTTACTATCTTTATAAAGCATTATTCACCCCCTCGAGTGTTTTCTTCCTATAGTTTCAGATCCTACAAATGGTATTAGAGCTAGATTTTCAAACTATGCCAACCACAAGCAACAACAACAATCTTGATGTGCATCCTCTATCATGGAAGGTCAATCCACAATTCGACAAACACACTTCAACGGGCCAAATTATGGATATTAGAAAGCAAAGATGATCTTCTTCATTAAGAGTGCTTCTCTTTGGCGTACAGTAGAAAAGGAGCATGTTGATCCACTTGAGGAAGAATTTTCAAAGTAGACACCGGTTAAAGTGCTTGTGCAAACAAACAAAGCATAAGCGATGAACTCGCTTATATGTGCATTGAATGTAATGAATTCAACAAAGTGTCGAATTTCACAACCGCACACCAAATTTGGAAGCATCTCCAAATTACTCATGAAAGGACAACCCAAGTGAAGTTGTCAAAGCTTCATATTTTTGTACAATGATTTGAGATATTTTCAATGCAGGAAAAGGAAACCATCGCTGGCATGTATCAAAAATTAACGGATATCGTGAATGAACATGAGCCCCTTGGGAAGGTATACACTCAAGTGGAAAAGCTAAGGAAACTCATTATGGCAGTCACCCCCGAATGGGAAAAGAAGACCATGTCCATTGAGGAAGGCAATACCATGGAGACATACACGGTTGAGGCCTTCATAGGAAACCTCATGGCTTATGAGGTTAGAAAGGTAGATAGAAATGAAAGGATTGCTTTAAGATCTCTACCTGAATCAAAGAAGAAAGCAATTGCTTTCAAAGCCACTTCGGAGGATGATGACTCCAATGAAGAAATGGACATGGAGTCCATAGCTCCTAGGGTAAGGAAGTTCCAACGAATTTACCAGTGAGGTAATTTCAAACCAAGAAACAAATTTGTTTCTACTAATGATTCTTCTGTATTTTAATTGCAATAAGCAAGGGCACATCAAGACGGATTGCCCCTTGCTTAAGAATAAGGAGAAATGAAAAGCTCCCTAGTACAAAAAGAGAGATGTGTACGAAGGGAACAAAAAGAAAGAGGGACTCATTGGAACTTGGGATGATTCAAGTGATGATTCAAGTAGCAATGACTCCGATGAAGAAAAGGGAGAGGTAGCACACACAAGATTCATGGATAAGGAAAACTCTTCAAAAGACACTTCTAGTGAGAGTGAGAGTGACAATGATGAGGTAACAATGAATGGCCTCAAATTAGCTCATGAACAATTATTTGATAAGTATCAAAAACTGTTAAACTCATATAGAATTGCTAAGGACAAACTAACTAGCATTGCTACCTCTTCCAAAAACTTTGATATGAATGTTAGTTCTATTACTCACAATGCACTTATTAAACAGAAAGCTTCTTTGGCTTCTCAAAATGATTGTGTAAGAAATGAGATAATATCCCTCAAATCACAACTAGCCAAGGTCCAAATTAATGATTATGATGACATTGAGATCGAAACACTTCGATCTCATACCATGACTTTGCGAAATGCGAATGTTGCTCTCAAATCCCAAGTGTTAGAGCTAAATTTGCAAGTATCTAATTTGGATACTAATTTCTCTTCATAATTGAAGAGATATGAGCTTATGTCCTCTAATGTTGATGATTCAACAAGGGTAAGGACAAATTGAATACTATATTGGAAAACCAACTTCTCGCAAATCACCACGAAGGACTTGGATATTCAAATGATAATGCTTCCACTTATTGCACATCATATAGTGGAGCCAATATTAAATTTGTAAGGTCATCCTCCGGTGCTTCCATTAGTGGAGCATCAAAACTCTTTGGTAGTATATATATCAAGACTAGCACCAATCCGATGACACCTCCATTTAGAAGGAAACCCGCCAAGGGTGGACAACCAAGGAAAGGACGTGTGTATATGTACACATGCACCCAACCACATAGGAGAACACATTCATATGTTGCTCCTACTTATGATGAGTTTTACAGACCACACCCTTGTGCACGTACTAATACTCATGTGAGACATCCACATGGCTGCACCCCTACTCATGCATATGGTTATGCTAAACCACCACATGGACATTCTTATAGACATGTTTGTCTACATGTCACACATGCTTACCATGCTTCACATTCCTATACACCGAATGTGAAAAAGAATGTGAATGTTCACAATGCACGCACACATCGTGCAAGACCACGTGGTATGTATCATGCTCCTCCTCACATATCTAATCCATGTGCATCATACTATGGATATGTTCCAACACATACACATCCTTATGAATATGCTCATCCAAATGCATACACACATTCACATGCTTTTATGTCGCATGCTACTAGCATGTATGATAAATGAATGTATATGCAATCGTACTTTAGGAATGTTATTGATAATGAGAACTATGTTGGGATGCCAAATTCCACTTGGACTTGGTTTCCAAAGGGCAATCCACTTAGACCCAACACACATGGGTACCATATGATTATGGTATATTCTGTAGGTACCCAAGAAGAGGAAAAGGGCAATATTGGAAAAGATTGCTCTAAATGCAATGGAAAGGGTTGGATACTCGATAGCGGATGTTTCAAACATATGACGGGAGACCCAAGCATGCTCTCCGAGGTTATCCACATCAAGAATGGCGGTTCGGTTACTTTCGGAGGCAATGAGAAGGGATTCATCATAGGAATTGGTAAAGTTGGTATTCCTTCTTAACCTCTCGTAGATAATGTGTATCTTGTATATGGTTTAAATCACAATCTTATCTCTATTAGTCAACTATGTGAAGGGTTAAAGTTAACTTTGGTGATGGATTGTGTACTATTATTGATAATGCTAATGATAGTATTTTGTTCAGTGGCACACGCCAAAAGGATATTTATATTTTGGATTTGCCACACACTCAAGAACGATGCTTGGTTTCTCACACTAATGAACAACTTTGATGTCATCTATGTTTTGGTCATGTACACTTCAAGCATCTTCACAAGTATTCTAAGCACAACCTTATTAGAGGCTTTCCGAAACTTTCTTTTAATAAGAAAAGTTTTTGTGATTCATGCCAACGAGGCAAGCTCCATAAATCATCATTTAAGATTAAGAATGTAACATGTACTTCTAGGCCTCTAGAGCTTTTACATATAGATTTATTTGGGCGTACTAGAGTTGCATCCTTAGGAAATGCATTCTATGGACTTGTAGTTGATGATTTCTCTAGGTATACTTGGGTGAAGTTTTTGAATAGTAAGAATGAGGCACTTGAGAAATTTGTTATTTTATCTACGAAAGTTCACAAGATTCAAGGCACATCCATTGTCACCATTCGTAGTGATCGTGGAGATGAATTTGATAATAAATTATTCTCTAATTTTTGTGATGAGAACGGGATAACTCATATTTTTTCCTTCCCATCGTGCTCTACCACAAAATGGTGTTGTAGAAAGGAAAATTTGAACTCTAATTGAGTGTGCACGCACTATGCTTAGTGATAGCCACATTGGTTCATAATTTTGGGTAGAAGTCGTTCATACCACGTGCTATATGCAAAATAGGATACTTGTGAGACCACGCACTAACAAAACTTGTTATGAAATTTTTATAACAAAGTTCCTCAAGTACGCTATTTCCGTGTTTTTGGTTCTAAATGTTCTATTAAGAATACACACTTTAATTTAGATAAGTTTGATTCACGTTCTGATGAAGGAATAGTTATTGGATACTCCGATCGTAGCAAGGTTTTACCAGATATTTAATAAAAGAACCTTAATGTTTGAAGAATCACTTCACATTTATTTTTATGAGAACTTTAATGTTCCATTATCTCACCTTGATGAGAATGTTGAATTTTTGTGTGATTCTTTGAACAATGTAAAATTAGATGATTTTATTGCAACTAACCCTACTAATGATGGAGTTGAGTTTGTTTCTAATGATCAAGGGTTACCCAAGACATTTGCTATGGTCCCAAACCATCTACATGATCAAGTGATAGGTAATATTGAAGACATCTAGTGTCGGTTGAACATAGGTGTTCACCGCACCGAAAGAAAATTGCCCTAACCAATATTATCGTATAGCTAGTGCAATCCCTGAAATAGCTCTAGGTGCTCTAGTGTAGGCATGTGAGCGAACCTAGTGGGTATAATCTGATGTTTGGATATCCTCTCAAATTTGGCGCGGTGTGTGTCATCTCTGAAAGTGATCCCATATGTCTCTATGGGTAGAGGTGGCTGTACTAGTGGTGCCGGTGGTGCCGGTGGTGCCGGTGGTGCTAGTGGTGCTAGGATAGGGTCGCTACGTGGTGGTGGTGGTGCTATAGAAGAAGAAGCGCCGGGGTCACCGGTCTTCTTCCTCTTAGCAGCGGGCTGCCTCGAACTAGATCGAGTACGTGGAGGCATGGTGTAATGTCGTGAAGATCAAGCACTCCACATGAAGAATATATATATATATATATATATATATATATATATATATATATATAAATATATATATATATATATATATATATACACGATGGCAAGAAAAATGAAGTGGAACAAGTGTACCAAGCGATTAATGCGACTCCCAATCAATGCCCAAAGTGTAGAATGATCTCCCAAGCTAGTTCTCCATGATCGTCGCAATGGATCTCCCCCAAGCTTTCATGTTGCACAAAAAGTACGAATTAGTGATGAAGAATTAGATTAATTGGGGAAAATATGGAAAATATGGAGATTTATATGGTTAATTGGGATTTGGGGTTGGTAGGGCTTACGAGAGGTGGGAGGAAAGATAGGATGTAAATTGGGGCTTGATGGAGGGGAGGTTTGTCGGAGATGGCCGGAGGAGGGTGATCAGAGGCAGCACAGTGTGGCGGCACGGGCGAGTGTAGCTGAGTACTCGTCCAAGGCGTTAGGGTTTAGGAGAAAAGCTAGGCTGCGATCGAGTTCGAGTGTGAGCTCGAGCGAGTTAAATTTTCCACCTTTTATAATGTACTGTCGACTTAAGTCACTCGGTCGAGTGACTTTAGTCAATCGGTCGAGTGACTTTAGTCACTCCGTTGAGTGACCCAGAATGACATGGGATATGATTTTCTAGGGCGCAGCTCGGTCCAGTGACTCAATCGAGTGAGATGAGTCACTTGGTCGAGTCAGCATATGAAACAGAGCATTAATTTTTAGGATTTCTGTTACAATCTCCCACTCTGTCGAGTGGACTAGTCACTCGATCGAGTGGACTAGTCACTCGATCGAGTGAGGGAACTTCACAGAGCATGAAACTTTCAGGTTCTGCTACAGGGATCCACTCGGTCGAGTTATATAGTCACTCGGTTGAGCGGTATAAATTGACTGAGTTAAGAATTTTCACTTTCCTGATCTACATTCTCACTCGGTCGAGTGAAAGTCTCACTCGGCCGAGTGGAGCTAATTTTTTTGCTCCTGGTTTCTGTTGCTCTCCATCTTTTTTCTCGCTTTCATTATCCAATTTCCTCCTTATTTTCTCGTTCAAACTCCTCCTTTGTGTGGGTCTCCTTTATTATATGTGCTCTCATTTAATTTGTCATCCTCATGGTCTTCTCCCTAAAGATAAAACATTGCCCAATATCAGCATTTTCCCTAACTTTCGGTTTGTTGTTTTTTTATATTTTCAAACAAAAGAAAAACTAAGAACGAACTAAAACAAAGATAGAAATATCGGGTTGCCTCCTGATAAGTGCTCGTTTATGGTCTTGAGCTCGACCCCTCATAATTTACGTTCGGCGCGAGATATTCGGTGCATAGGAGATGCGCGTATCAAATTTGGCTAGGAAACTGGTGGGCTTGGGTTGCTCAATGTTATCATGCTTGGTCTCCTCATGTAGTGTCTCCTTCTTCATGGTGATGGGAGATAAATTCCCACAAGCTTCGCTTCTTGCCTTCAAAGGCTCCTTGTTCTCCTTCGGTGATGTTTGGTGTGACTTCACTGGTGGTGTTTTCTTTAGGTGCTTCCCGGAAGAGAGCTTTCAAAGCTCTCTTATCCTAATGACGTCAATGCGGTTCTCGTCTTCATCGGTGAGAGGGTCCGGGGTGTCTTTAGTATGAGTATTCTTTTCAAAAATCGGCTCCCCATTAGAATTCTCCATAAGCAAGGTCTTGACAGTGTATGGTGTGGTTTCTTCAATGACCTCTTCAAGGAGGTTGACATAATCATTCTCTTCGATTGTTTACCGATTCTTCATAGCCTGCAGGAGATGAAATTTGACTTCAATGTTTCCAACATTGAGTGATAATGTTCCTTCCCGCACATCAACAATGACTCCAGCTGTAGCCAAGAAAGGGCACCCAAGTATAAGCGATGTATCTCCAACTTCCTTTACGTCCATAATGACAAAGTCACATGGCACGCAAAATCCGTCCGGTATTTGCAATGGCACGTTTTCAGCTATACCAATCGGTCCAGTTATGCGTCTGTCAGCTAGTTGTATCTTCATGTCGGTTAGCTTCAGATCAGTCCCCATATTCAGCTTCTTAAATATGGTGAGGGGCATACGACTGACGCTCGCCCCCAAATCAACTAGAGCTTTCTGTAGGGGAGACTCTGCCTAATGTGCATGGAATTCTAAAGCTACCAGTGTCCTTAAGCTTCTTTGGCCCATTGTCCTTGTTGACGAACCATGTTCCATGCTCTGCTATCATGATCTTCTACATCCTCTTCTGTCCTGGTAATAAGTCTTTCAAAAATTTGGCATATGTTGGTATCTCAATGATGGCGTCTAGGAACGGAATATTTAGGCTAATGCCTCTCAGATACTCCAGAAAGCGAGCAAACTTCTTCTCCAACTTAGCTTTTGCCAACCTTTAAGGAAATGGAATAGGTGGTGTGTAAACTCTCTCTTTCTGGGGCTCAACATTTTCAGATTTATCATATCAACAATCTTTGTAGGCCCCTCAGCTTCTTTGTCTTCTTCATTCTCAACCAGAATAGCATGCTTGGAAGTTGGAGCTTGGATCATGACGGGTGTTGTATCCTTCCTGCTTCTAATAGTCACTACCACCACTGCATTAATGTGTCTGGAGCTGCTCCTTGGATTAACTTTCGGTTGTGCCGGTAATTGGTTTTGGGCTCTAGCCCACTGAGTCATTTGTTCCACTAACTATGCAACAATGGTATTGAGATTTTTCTAGCCCGCTAACAACTCAGTATTGATCTTCTCTTGCGTAGCCATGAACTCCTCAACCTTGATCTCATGTGCATACTTTTGTGACACCTGTTGTTGGTATTGCTACCGCCAACTTGATTATAACCGGGGGGTCTATAAGTCCATGTCTGCTGGCTCTGCTAAAATTGTTGCTGCTGTGGTGGCCTCTGCTGATATTGTGGCTGCTGAGGTGGTGGGAGAGCTTGTTGTTACTGTGGTTATTTTTGTTGAGGAGGATTCAAAGCTCCACTGTTGTTTGCATATGAAAATCTGGGGTGAGTCTTCCAAGCTGGATTCACCCAAGATGCATTGCTTCCACTCCCATGCTTATAATATGAAATATACTGAACCTGCTCCACAGGTTCCTCAACTGCATCAGCTCCCACATACATGACTTGGCCTTAACCTTGCCAGTCACTCATACTTCCACTAAATGATGTATCTTGAGCACTAGACATCTCGCTCAGCTTCTTTTCTATCCTCTCTATAATCTTAGATAGAGTGTCAAACTTCCCGATCAATTCTGCCACTACTTTGGTCTCATAGATGCTAACCGGCTTGGATGATGAGGATAAGTGGGCTCTCTTATCGGCCCACTGTTGATTATTAGAAGCCATCTCTTCAAGTAATGTCATGACCTCTTCTGGAGTCTTTTTCCAAGGTCGCCCTATTAGCGGAGGCGTCTATAATTATCTTTATATCTTGTTTTAACCCATTATAGAAGCTATGAATCAACTCCCAGTTATTGATACTGTGGTGGGGGCATTGGTGTTGAAGATCTTTGAATCTCTCACATGCTTCATATAAAGATTCCTAGGGTCCTTACTTGAATGACATCAAAGAATTCCTCAATCTGACGGTCTTCGATGGTGGGTAGAAATTATTAATGAATGCACCTGGAAGATCATCCCATGTGGTGAAGGTACTGTTCGCCTGTGACCTTAGCCAATATAAAGCTTTATCCTTGAGTGTGAAAGGAAAGAACTACAAACGGATGGCATCCCCTGATACGTTGATGACCAAAAGTGGCACACTTTGCCAAGAACATCTTGATATGGTAATGGTGATTTTCATGCATGTGCCCATATAATGGATCTTGTTGCATCAGCACAACTCGACCTGTTTTCAACTTTAAATTCTAGTCAACTGGCACTTCTGGCATAAGAATGGATGATGTCACAGAGTTGTTTAGAGTAAGCCAGTCCTGATTAGAAATAACTCTGACATTCCTTGTAGCATTACTCTCAGATGCCATTTTTCTATCCTCTAGAATATGCCTCTTCTTTGCTTGTACTTTCCTTGCAGTTCGCTCAATTTTGGGATCAAAGTCTATCAAGCTGTCAATGGCCATTGAGCGTGTGGTCATGCAAGAGAAAGAGAATCTGCAAAGAATGTTAGCATAATAGAGGAAAAGAAAAAGTAACCAAGAAAAAATATCGTTGCCTCCCTGGCAACGGCCCCAAAAATTTGATCGTGTCTGAATGTACTCAGAAAACAATGTAGTTTTACTGCAAGCACACGGTTAAGTGGTGAGCTGATATCAAATCAGGGGGAGGCAGTTTGTATTATTTGGTTTCCCAGATGTAGCAAAGATTATGAACATCGGTGTGGAATGTGTGTGTCACGGATGTGTAAAGATGTCGGTTGTAATTCAAATAATAAAAATGCCAAGGACTAGGGAATCCCCACTATAGATTCTCAAGTATCAATGTAAATATGAACTCCTAGTTACTATCTCTTGAGTTAAGGTGAAATTATTGCAACTGTGTTGTGAACCGATGCACGCTCTTGCGCTACACAAGTCTAAAATAACTCAAGCTAGAGCCTCGCTCTCTCGCAAGCCTATTTGAATTATTAGCATTAAGATCGATAATATAATTCAATTCTCGCTCAAGCCCACTGTCATGCAACGTGATTTCAAATCTAGATTATGGTGGATCATATTCATCTTACCATCGTACAGACGAATATAATCATAGAAATATAATAAAGATGCTAGCTTTGGTCGCTTTCGCGCACCAAATCCAGGATATCCAAATCATAAATCTAAATCAAATATCTAGGGCTTCCTATAAATCAAGATCCTCTCTCGAGCTCTCAAGATCAAAGTAGAAATCCCTCGCTATTTGTAGATAATCAACCATAATCTAACCCTAAAACAAGGTTAGCAACAAGGGTTTCAATTAATTTCATATATCAAACCCTAGATCCATAGGGTTCATCCCTTTGTCCTTGAGCAAAGAGACTACTTACTAATCAACATGATCAAAGAAATAAAATTTGTGGAAACAATAGAAATCATCATAGAAATGAAAATCAAAGTAGAAAATTTCATACAAGAAAATAGATCAAGAGTTTAGACAAACCAACGTTCTCCAAAGCTTCAAAATCACAAGAAAATTAAGAACTAGCTTCTCCAAATTCCAATCAATAACAATAGCAAATAAAAATCCAAGTTTTTCCTTTATCTCTAGTCGTCTCACCTCTCTCTAGCGACGGCTAACTTATTCTCTGTTTATACCAGTGCAAAAGCCTAAGAAAAATCTGACCAAAATACCCAAAACCCGAAATAAAACCTAGCTTCAGAATCTGACCGTCGGCTCACTCGGTCGGGTGGAAATTCCTGTAGAGATCTTCAAAATCAGGGAGATTCCTCACTCGGTTGAGTGAGAATTCCTCACTCGGTCGAGTGAGAATTCATGCAGAGATCTTCAAAATCGGTGTTCTGTTTCAATTGGTCACTCAGTCGAGTGGTCGATTCACTCGGTCGAGTGACTTTGGCACATTTATCTCCTTGGGCATGGTTGGTGTCAGCCTCACTAGGTCAAGTGGAGCAATCCACTCGACTAAGTGGAGTGATCCACTCATCTGAGTGAGCTGCTGCTTCAGCTCTTTCTTCCCCTTCTTCTTTCCTTCATCTTACCTTCCTCTTTCTCTCACTTCTTCTTCTCTTCTAGTACCGTAAGCTCCTTGATATCAAGGCCGCTGATTCTCTAACACGCATGCATATGCTCATAGCTCCAATTTGCTCCCGATTGATCCATATTTCCTGGAAATCCAATAAAACATAGAAATAGTGAAATTCATCGAGAAATCGTCGTAAAGCTTCAAATATGCAATATGGGCAATCGATATGACATGGAAATATATGAAAATAAAGTGTAAAATATGAGCATATCAAGAACAAAGTGGGTCTTCAAAAATAAGACTGATGAAAACGAAGTCGTCATCCGGAACAAGGCAAGGTTAGTAGCATAAGGTTACCTGCAAGAAGAAGGTATCGATTTTGAAGAATCTTATATTGTCATTTGCATCATTTAAGAATTTTAAGCTTTTTCAAATGGTAGTGAAAAGTGCATTTTGAATGGACATGTTGTTGAAGAAGTTTATGTTTCACAACCACTCGGTTTCATTGATGGAAAATCACCAAATCATGTGTTTAGACTCAAGAAAGCTCTTTATGGATTAAGACAAGCCCCTAGAGCATGGTATGATCGTCTAAAGAATTTTCTTATTGATTTGGGTTTCAAAATAGGTGATGTTTATTCAACACTTTTTACTAAGTATTTAATCATGACATTTTGTTAATTCAAGTTTATGTTGATGACATTATATTTGGTTCAACTAACTCTACACTTTGTCAAGATTTTGATAAGTCCATGCAAGATGAATTTGAGATGAAGCACATGGGGAGAGCTCACGTACTTTCTAGGACTTCAAATTTGTCAGTTGGAGCAAGGGATATTCATCCACCAAACTAAGTACACGGTAGAATTGATCAAGCGCTTTGGAATGGGATCCTCTTCATCCAAGCGTACTCCAATAAGCACGACAACACATCTTAATAAATATGAACATGGAATGAATATTGACATTCATCAATATCGAGGTATGATATGTAGTTTACTTTATCATACCACTAGTAGGCCCAATTTTATGTTTTCGGTGTGCTTATATGCACTATATCAATCTCGACCAAAACAATCACATTTGGTTGCAGTCAAACAGATTTTCCGTTATTTAAACCAATCACTTGACTATGGATTTTTTTACCCTAAGTCATGCACTTATGAACTAGTTTCATTTAATGATGTCGATTTTGCCGGACGTAATTCTGATAGTAAAAGTACTAGTGTCACTTGCCATTTCTTAGGAAATTCTCTTATATCTTGGTTCTCCAAGAAACAAAATTCGGTATCTCTTTCCACAACCGAAGCGGAATATATTGCCACAGGTTTAGGTTGTGCACAAGTTTTATGGATGAGACAAACATTTAAAGACTATGGTATTGAGTGTGGCACTTGTCCTATTATGGTTGATAACCATAGTGCCATTTGTCTATGAGTGTGGCACTTGTCCTATTATGGTTGATAACCAAAGTGCCATTTGTCTATCAAGAACCTAGTACAACACTTCCATACCAAACAAATTGATATTAGACATCATTTCAATAATGATCATGTCCTCAAGAAGAATGTTTGTCTAGAGTACATCGATATCTAAAACCAAATTGCCGATATTTTCACCAAGCCACTCAAGGAAGACTCTTTTGTGAGGCTTAGGAGAGAATTAGGTATTATGGGTGAATCTGAACTCTAGAAGACCATTTTTCTCATGTCTACTATATTTCATCGCATGCTTTGGTATGCTCATATTATTTGATGAATATCTCTTGGATATATATATCTCAAATTCATAAGTTGTGTATTTCAATCAAGATATATATATATATATATATATATATATATATATATATATATATATATATATATATATATATATATATATATGTTTCTTATGATTCTTTTTTAGCATTGTATATGTATTGTGAAAAAGATATCATATGAGATGATTGTATATGTGTTTAGCATTAATAAATGCGTAGTTAAGATGATTGCATATATCATCTAGCTTAAGAACACGTATTTGAAATCCTTCTAGGATCAACCCAAGCTCTGTGATGTAAGTCGGACGCCTGGTGTAATGGAACTAGACGTCTAGCATATCAGACATTTCTGTCACTCAGATTTTTCAATCTGACCAGACATCTGATGATGTCCTACCAGTTGCATGAACCATGTGTCAAATGCCTAGATAGTGTACTACAGACACCTGGTATTTGAATTATCAGTCTGTCAAATTTTTCCCAAAAGCAATCATCTTCAGACTTCACAAGATCAGTCGTCTTATGTTGTCATACCAGACGACTGGATACTTCGTCTGGTGCTTGATAAGTCTGCTATAAATGCCTGATCATTGTAACTGATTAAGTTACATCATCTCGATTCTGTCGACCAGACGCATGATGCACTTGATCTAGATGCCTGGCTCAATTTAATCTCTCCATCTCATTGTTTCTCCATACGCCTGGTTACTTCACTCCAAACATCTGTCGAAGGCTCTTAAGTCAGATCAAATTCTTAATCCAACGGCTGATATTTAATGCCCAATCATTATAAACTATGATTCACTCGATTAGGTCTTAAATGGAAATCTTTCACTTCGTCTGCCATCTAGCCTGCCATCATGGTCTCGATGAATCTAAGACAAATTCGTGTCAGATTTAAGGGTTTAATCATACCGCCAAAGCAAGCTCGTAGATCGTCTTCTCCTCAGTCGTAGTCAGTTGAGGCTTCCTCACCTTCATCTGAACCTCATGAGCTTGGAACTTCATCTCATCGGTCCAAAAGAATCATTCATCATGATGCTTTGCATCAGATTGTGTTGTCTTTTGAACAACCTCAAGATCAACCTCCAGAGCACTCTCCAGCTCGTGACGATTCTCGTGCCCAGACGGATTCTCCTGTGCACTCTCATAATCATGAAGATCCCCTCAAGGTCATCCAAAACAGAATAGATTTTCTGGTACATAGGTCTCACCATCAGGACCGGGATCTGATGTCCCTCCGTATCAACCTAGAGGAGGTTCATGCTACTGTCTCTGGACTTGGTCATGATCATAGTCAGATTAGCAATATCCTCCTAGGTTTTCAGGACAGTATTTGTCCCCCCTCTGATCATTCATCTTCCTCACAGCACCTTGAGGTTTCATCTCAGCAATTGGGAGAATTGGAGGACAATCTCTTCAACATCTGGAGGGTGTTAGCTCAAATGCATAGTGATTTTGACGCTGTGAAGGGCATAGTTTTGAACATACAAGATAAATTAAAGACTTTAGTGCCCACTCCTAGAGACATCCATGTTGTTGTCCCACCATCACCACCACCTCCAGTTGTGTGATGATGTTTTTAAGCTACCACAAGCCTCTCTCCAGTCATGGAATGTATTTTCGCACATTAATTGAGAAGAGTGCTGGTGATGATACATTTTGATATTTTGGGGGCTATAGATATTTTGGGATTAAGTATGGTATACATATAAGTATACGGATGTTACATCTACATGTGACTTAACTTGCGAATGATGACACATTTTGTTGTATGTGTCTTATAGATATACTTTTGTTCGTTGATGAGTGATTATGTTTTATTTTGTACCTTTGCCATCACTATATATATATATTTTTGGAAAGTTAGTATTTATCTATATTAATAGAGAACAAACGTACAAGTACAAGTGGTATGTTTTGATCAAGGGGGGAAAGCTAATGAGAGGAGGGGGGCACAAGCGTCGTCACTCCCAATTAGTATTCACACCCTATCCAAAACAACCATACATAGGGTACATCAAAAGTTACATCCAAATACACCAAAGGCATTCTAGCCATTATCTCTAAAGCCCCAATTGTCCATGGCCTGAGCCGCCTTCGTCCCTGCAGGCTCATGATCTCTAAGGATAATCCTGGTGTCTGCCGCAATGTCTTCAAAGAGAAGTGTCTTCGATCTCTCAATCCCCTCAAAGATTCTCCTATTTCTCTCTTTCCAGATATGCCAAACCTTCACCGCAAGAATTGTTCTTGCAAGTAACCACATGGTATTTTTCCCCGAGAAGTGTTGCATGAAATAGTCTCCTACATCTCTCAGCAGGGGCTCAATGTGGCATTGGACTCCCAGCTTTTATATGCTCCTGATTAGAAGGTAACTTGTATACTCACATCCAAAAAATAAGTGATTAATGTCCTCCTCACCTTCTCTGCGGAGGACACACCCGGATTCATTGGTGGACCCCCAGGCAACCAGCCTATCTCTGGTCATGAGTTTGCCTTGAAATGCTCTTAGTAGGGTGAGGGTCATCTTCGGCAGTTGCTATGGAAACATCACTATATATATATATATATATATATATATATAGAATAATGGCTATCATACGCCATATGATAGCTTCTCTCATACGCCCTCTCACATAAAGCACCCAAGTACAACCAAGTACAAGCCCATGTGGGCTTGTACTTGGGTGCTTTATGTGAGAGGGCGTATGAGAGAAGCTCTCATATGGCGTATGAAACCCATTAATCCAATATATATATATATATATATATATATATATATATATATATATATATATATATATATATATATATATATATATATATATATATATATATATATATATATATATATATATATATATATATATGTGGGCTTGTACTTGGGTGCTTTATGTGAGAGGGCGTATGAGAGAAGCTCTCATATGGCGTATGAAACCCATTAATCCAATATATATATATATATATATATATATATATATATATATATATATATATATATATATATATATATATGTATGTATATATATATGTATGTATATGTATATGTATGTATGTATATGTATGTATGTATATGTATGTATGTATGTATGTATGTATGTACATTTTTTTGGAGAATATGCTTTATCTTTATTGATATCAAGAAAAAAGTACAAGGTTCGAGGAGTAGCAGGAGGGGAAAGTGAGTCACGGTAAAGGCACAGGCGCCATTACCACACCCCCACAAGCCCCTTCTCCATGTCCAAAGAACCCATGATATTTACAAAGAATGAAACAACAGAAAGACAAAAAAACAAAAACATTTACACCCTCAGATCCCAATTGGAGAACACCTCCTGCCCAGCATCCTGGTCCTGATCCAAATGCCTCATAGCCACTCTGACGTCCGCAGCAATATCCTCAAACAGAGCCGATTGGATTTTGCTCTCACCATCAAAGATCCTCCTGTTTCTCTCCTTCCAAACATGTCACACCAACGCAGCAAGAACAGTCTTTGCAAGAATCCCCAAACATCCTTTTCTTTGAAATTTATCAAGAAACATATCGCCAACACTAGCTAAACAGAGAGGGGGAGCATCGGAGATCCCAGCTTAAGGAAGCTTCTACTAAGAATATAATAAGAGTAGCTGCACCCAAAAAAGATGTGTTCAACACTTTCAGGGGAATTACTAGAGCAAAGCACACAAAAGGGAGAAGATGGAACTCCCCATTTGACAAGATTGTCTCGAGTGAGAAGTTTGCCATGGAAGGCACGAAGTAAGGTGACAGCCATCTTTGGGACATGCCCATTATACCAAACCACCTTATAATAAGGAAAGATAGGCCTAATAGCCCGAACACCATCCCAAGCATCGTGAAGGGAGGGAGATTTAGTGCACCATTTCCAAGAGTCCTCGCCAGGTTGCAGGGATAGAGAAGAAATAATATGCAAAACAGGAGCAAGCACAGAATCATTGACCCATCCAGTTGTCTCCCAATAGTCACTAACCATTTTACCCTCCTCCCCAGACGGAACAGTATAAGTGTCACATAAGGGGCCACAAGGAAGCCAGTTATCATACCAAAATAAGGTAGACTCACCATTCCTGACAAAGCGCTTAATGAGTTTTTTGGTGATATCCCGACATTGGAGCATGAATTTCCACGTACCGGATTGCATAGGGCTAGCCTTAGCCGAGTAAACCCCTTTTCCGCCCAAATACTGTTTACGTATATAAGAGGCCCAAACACCATCATGAGTAAGCATGCGCCAAGTTAAATTGACCCCATAGGCCATATTAAGATCAGAAAAGCATCTAAGACCAACACCACCCTCTTGCTTAGGAACACAAAGATCATCCCAAGCCCAAGAATAAGAAGACCCCCAAACAAACTTTCAGCATATAGAATTAAGGGTGGTCATCACAGTCTTAGGAATGCGAAAAGCTTGCATCCAAAAAGCAACCATGCCATGGATAACGGATCTGACAAGCTCAATACGACCTGAAATAGAGAGGAGGGCAAATGTCCATCCCTGCAATCTGCTTTGACATCTGTCAATCAATCTAGCATACATTGCAGCTTTGGGATATTTAGTAGAGAGAGGAAGCCCAAGATATGTGGATAAAGATTGAACCCGGTGAATACCCAGAATATCAGCAATCCTCCCAGGATCTTTAGTCCCCTTGCTAAAAATGCCCGCACTTCTACTCCAATTAACATCCAGGCCAGTAAAATTTTTAAATGTGCATAGAAGATCTTTCAAGCCCCCCAGAGACTTAGCATTGGCACGACAAAAAACCAGTAAGTCATCATCAAAGAGAAGATGCGTAACAGCCCCAACTCTTTTCATGGGCAGAATGGTACGGCTGACATTAGCCTTAGCCATAAGAAGGGAGAACGCCTCCATAACAAAAACAAACAGATAAGGGGATAGGGGATCGCCTTGTCTCAACCCTCTATTGGATTGGAACATACCAAAAGGAGAGCCATTAACCAGAACAGAGAAGGAGGGGGTAGAGATGCATTCCTCGATCCACCCAATAAATTTGTGTTTGAACCCCATCTGATGCAACATGAAGTAAATGAATTCCCTGTTCACACTATCAAAAGCTTTTCGCAAATCCAATTTTAAGCAAGCACGGCTACCCATAGGATTGTTGAAATCACGGATTTGTTCGTGAGCAAGCAAGGCACAATCAGCAAGCAGACGGTCCTCAAGGAAAGCTACCTGATTAGGAGAGATGAGCTCAATAACAGCTTTCTTAAGTCTGTTACATAGAACTTTACTGATGA
>CM061133.1:157727714-157752714 GCA_030789695.1 Scilla litardierei
GAATTGAGGGAGTTTGAGAGTGGCTTATAGATCTCTTGAGATATTCAATAGCATTCAGAAGTATAAGAGATGGCAGCCCACACATATATATATAGGAGCCCTATATCAAACCCCAAATCCCAAGAAAACAGCCAAAGAATCAATTCTGCAACGGCTAGAAACTGGACAAAAACGATAGAAAAAGTCGACTGATGATCAAAAGACAGTCGACTGATCAACGGCTAGAAAATATCCAATGGCTATAATCTGAGCTAGGATAGTCGACTGATGAAGACAGTACAGTCAACTGAGAACAGGACATGCGCTAGTAAATCCTTCAGCAGGCGACTGCTGCAGGGGATGGAATAAAACAGAGAGCTGCACTCTTTCTCCAGTTAAGCACACAGACGACTGATGTCAATAATACAGTCGACTGTCTATTAGTCAGGCGACTGTAAAACCTTAAGCAGTCGTCTGCTGAATAAGATGGAGAAAGACAGAGAGATGCAGAGAATGCACTTACGGTACACGGGCGACTGATGACCAATCTATAGGCGACTGTAAATATACAGGTGACTGTAAATTGACCAGTAGTCGACTGTGTGTAAAGCTCAAGTTTGAGTCAATTTAAATGTTGACTTGAGCTGTGCATATCAGGCGACTGTAGAAGAATCTACAGGCGATTGGAAATCACCCAGTCGACTGTGTTTACTTCATCAGGCGACTGATGGAAAGCCAGAGACTCAAAATGAGTCTTTGGACAAAGTGAACCTATTGGGTTGGATTCTATGATAATCCTAAGGCTCACTAAGATGGTTAAATGCATATGCATGAATGAGTAACCATCTAACAAGGCATTACATTAATCCTAGACTCAAAAGAGAGAGAAAGCAATAAGGTAAGTTACATGGATTACAATGCTTTCCTTAGAGTCTAAGTCTTCAATCTTGATGCCTTGATTGCTCTCCATCATCTCCAAGCTTTGGCACTCCTTGAGTCCAAGCTTTGGTCCTTCTTCACTTGATGTCCATCCTTGCACCAAGTGATTAGTCTCCAAGAAAGATATTCTTGAAATAAAACTGAGAGACTAAAACATGAGAGTCATTAGCAACAACATAATGTTGTGATCATCATCAAAATAAGATTGGTATGAAACACCAATACTCAACATTCCCCCTCTTTTTGATGATGACACACATTATGTAAAATACAAATAATCAAAGCACAATGCTAATGAGCTCCCCTACTTATATGCACCAATTAAACAATGAGCTACACAATAGTAAATACTCATTATACCAAATAATATCATGGTGACATATAATAGGCAAGGATTACATAAACCAACTGAAATAGGCAATATCATGCAAACAGGAAAGGTTTATCTAATCCCATCTATCTCTCCCCATAAATATTGTAGTGACCCTGTGCTATGAGGAATAAACACTAGAGGAGGGTGAATAGTGTTTTATAGAATTATAAGGAATTTACGCCAAATAAAACTCTAATTAACCAACAAATGCGAAATGTAAGAAATGATCAACAACACAAGCAAGAATGCAATGCTAACATGCAATGTACCCTGGTTCGGTGCCACCCAAGTCTCCCCAACTTGTTACCGGTGCCCTAATCCAGCAACACCCGTATCCCCTCCGGATACTCTAGTAAAACTACTAGAGCTTCCTTTAGCCCACTTGCGGAAACCCCACAAGTGCAATCGACCAACAATCGATGTCCGTGTATCCCACAACCCGGGAATACGCAAAGACCTTAATCCCACAACTAGGGACTAAGCACACTCTCACAAACCGAGAGCAAATTCTAAATCTTGACTCCCACAACTTGGGATCTATCCAACCCTCTCAACAACCGAGAGTATGCAACAATTATGAGTATAGAGAATGAAATTTAAAGTTCTTACCACAAAATCCTATGTCTTGAGAAATACTTACCAATATAGGGCAAGAATGGATTTTGAGGAAGTAGTTAGCACCAAACCCTAGCTCCACCAAGATGGATATCAATAGATGGCTAGGGTGAAGTTGGTGACTTAGATTCAAGCTCTTAGCTTGAGAAGCTCACAATGAATGAGAATCTCTCTTGAGGAATTAGGACTCAAAGAGTAAGGGAGAGATTCTTGTGAGAAGAGAGAGCTTAGAAATGGAGTTGAATGGCTCTTCTCTTGGATGTGAAAATGTCTCTAATTTCAGCCTTGGATTCCTGGTTTGAAGCACTCAAACTTATATAGAGAAGAGACAAAACGGTCATAAAAATCGTGGCATTAAATGCCCAACGGCTCTATTTCTGAAGCTGCTTAATCGGTGTAAGAAGGATCACTGACCGATTAGTTTTGCAACTAGTCGATCGGTGAACCTTCTTGGACCGACTAGAAGGTTGACAGCAAAGATAGTGAAATCAAGAGATATAAGAACTAGTCGGTCTAAGAAAAAACACCAACCGACTAGTCGATCGGTGAGCCTTCTTAGACCGACTAAGTAGTCAACAGTAACGAAGTCGAATTTCACTAGGAGAACTAGTCGGTCTGAGAAGGATTCCCAACCGACCAGTTGGACAACTAGTCGATCGGTGAACCTTCTTGGACCGACTAATTGGTCAACAAATGGACTTGAATTAATTAGGATAACTAGTCGGTCTGAGAAGGATTTCCAACCGACTAGATCGTCATTTAGTCGGTCGGTGAACCTTCTTGGACCGACTAATTGATCAACGGTGAATGGGCTGAAACAAGCAAGGATGTCTAATCGGTTCAAGAAGGATTTCCAACCGATTAGATCGTCATCTAGTCGGTTGGTTCTTCTACTTGAACCAACTAAGATGCATACGAAGCCGTGAAATGAAGCGATAAGCTTTGGAAAAGTTTCTAATGGCTTCTAAGGCAATCCTAGAGATAAGATATGAAAGTTATGAATATTTCTAGGCAAATACTTCTCAAGGCTTAACATTCTACTAAACCGAAGCTAGAAGACAATATAAATACCATGACGAACCGTCTTCAAAGCTTCAACATGAAGATTCTGAATCCCTTGACTTCAATAATACTCCTTGAGCTTCAACGAAGCTTCAGGCACAACGATCACGCGTTCTGAGGAAGTCTTGGGACGTCGCTTGAGATGAACAAAGTACTTTGGCGACGATCTCCATAATTCTTCATGGTCTTGAGTCTTTTAGTCGAATGACTTGAAAATCTCCAACGTCATAGTCTTCGAAGCTTTTGACTCATCCATTCCTATCTTCTCTTTGGATTGAATCTCCATTCATTTGTTGATGCCATTGGCTTGAGGTTTGAGGTAGTCTTTGAGTTCTTCAAGACAATGCTTCACCTTTGTTGATCTACCAAGTCCTCCACTTGAATCAACACGTGTAGTCACTTTTGATCTTCTTGAATCTAATTGGTGACTTTTTAGCTAACTGCAAACACATGAGTTAATCATAATGATTTGCGTTTGATCATCATCAAAATCAAGGTAGAGAGTCCAATACTCAACATTCTCCCCCTTTTTGATGATGACAAACCAAATATAAACAAAACAAATAATTGTGCATTAAATATGCTTACTCCCCCTGCAATGATGCCAATCAAGTTAATATCAATAATCAATAGCATCATTCAGCAGTTAACAGTGTGTGTATTGTTGCGGGGTGGAACTCGCATACAATGAATTTGTATTATGGGGAACCAAGGGCACATTGGTTATATTGATAAGATGATTTAGATAGGCATTTTGACAAGTGATTAGTGGGGTGAAGAGGCTAAACTTGCCGTCGGAGGGGGGGACTGTGGAGTCAAATCCTGCCGAAGGCGTTGGAGGAGGATCGAGCGGCTGGAGACGAAGGCGGACGTCAAAAAAGGGGCGAGCTACCCTGCACAACGAGCAACTCGTCAGAAAAGCCGGGTTGGGGTCCAACCCTTAGCCTCTCCGATGCCTAAGTCAGTAACCGGACTTAAAGCGGGGGCTAGGCACGCAGGTCGGACTGAGGGTGCGTCGACCGTACGTGACGAGCTATGGGTGGGAGAACCAAGGTATGGACGACCTTTGCTCTCGTGTGTGAATGGGAGGGAATTTGCCAACCCCCTCACCGTAAGAAGTGAGGGGGTATTTATACCTGATAGGAGATGATTAGGTGGGGCTGACCTGGCATGGTGACTCGACACGCTGAGCTGGCCCGGTTGTCAGCGGAAGCTTCAGACGAGGATGTCAGGAACAGGAGTGTTAGCCTCGCTTTTGTCAGATGGCACAACGGCCAGGGGCACTTTTGTCAGGGTGTCAGGGCCGAAAGCGTTGAGTGTCAGGGGGCGCAACGGCCAGGGGGTGCTTTGTCAGATGGTCAGGCGGCTCAATTGTCAGTCGTGTCCTTACACTAGGTTGTTTGTCATACGTGATGAATCAAAGATCCGGCAATGCTATCCCCGGTGGCGGGGTTCGTGTGGGCCCGCCGGGTCGACCTGTTTGTGGGTTGTTCGGCCTGGCCGTGCACCTTTTCGGTTGCGGATCGTGGACCGCTGGCAGGGAGGGATATGCACGTGCCTCTGTCAGTATCCCAGGCTGCACTGTCTGGGTGTTCCCTAAGCGCACTGCCCCTGGCGGGCTGGGCGAGAGCGGTTGTACGCCTCGGCCGGGAGGGGGGCGCTGCGAGGTGCGCCCATTCCCATGTAGCCTCGGACCTCCGGGCCGACAGCCCGTTTGCAAAGGGGTGAGTCAATGTGGTGTATTAGTGGTTCTGGACGGGAGTCGAACTCCTACGATCTTTGGGTCGTAACAATTGCCCCCGGCATTCGAGTGCGAGGCGGGAGCCCGGCTCGGCTCGGATGACGTAATGCTACCTCCCTTCTAACATGGTTCAGACTTGGGTCCGTACTCGGGAGTGGCGACGCGGCTCCCACGGAGTGTTGCCCGCTGTCACGGGATCGTGAGATCTCGTCCCGCGTGGGGGTCAAAGCGAGGAGGTGTGACACTGCGATTTGGGGAGGGGCGTTGCCTCTTAACGACGCGCCGTTGTATGTGGTGGGTGGGTCAGACTTTGGGGGAACCCGGTTTTATTGAGAAGGCCATGGTTTTCGTTGGGGCGTGTTTACCGGACGTGGTTGTTATTTTTGCGGGGCTCTAGCTGCCTTGTGTCTGGTGAAATCCCTAGCTATTGTGCGCTTGGGCTTAGGGTGAGGAGTCCGTAGGGAGGAATATTATTCATCAGCCTTTACAGGAGATCTTGATGGTATTTACAACAATAGGGCAGGTGTGACCAAACCCGTGGTCGGGTCGGGAGGTTTTTTTAACTCGTCGCCCGCTGCATCGGGGTGAGCGGGTCCCTGTTACGGGGCGGCCTTCCTTCCTTTCTGCTGACAGCTGAACTCCTTCTGCCTTTCTGTCCGGGGACGAGCTGTCGTGCCATGAACCACCATTTGGCTTCATCGGGGATGCAGCCCTGCTGTGACCCCCCTCGGGAGGGCTGATCTCTTTCCCCTCCCTTTCTTCATCGTATTCTGTCTCGCCGTCGCCGTGCTGGATGGTTGCCCGGCCTCTCCGAGGATCCCGTACATCGAGGGGGAACCCTGGAGGGGGCGGAGGACGAGGTGGAGGTGGAGATATCGCCCTCCGGGGGGAGTCCGGTGGGTCGGCCTCGGGGAAGGTCGCAGGTGGGTCGTTGGGAGACCCGTTCCACCCTCACACCCGGTGGGGATCGCCGTGGTGCGGATGCTAATTGGGGTGTGGCGGCCCGCTGCTAGTCTTTCGGACCGGCTGTTTCATCTAGTTAAGAGCAGGGGGAAGGATAGCAGGCGGGGCTTCCCATGTGTAAGGGGAATATCCTATCAGACGTCGTGGAGTGGAAGCGGTCACCGGTGGAGGAAGTGAGGTCCGTCGGTGGACATCAGCCTTCTCCGTAGTTGGGTGGGGCGTCCAGGGCTTTTTCATACCCGGTGTAAAGGGATGCGATTCATTCTCGTATATCTTCTCCTCCTCCCTAAACTCTGAAGGGGGGTATTTATAGAGGGATTCTACGGAAGGCTTCGCCTTGGATAATGTGAGGGACTGGCGCCATTAATGGGCTCCGCCGAATCACGCACTTTGGGAACCGCTTTTGCCTGGCGGCATCTGACGCGGTTCGTCTGCCCTGGCCTCTCGGGGGGTGTGTTGCTGCTGATGGCGTGTTTCCCAAGCGTCCTTTCGTTTCGTCGAGTCGCATCGTGGCGATGCTTTATCGGGACCAAGCGTATAACCGACAGGCATTGTTTCGCGGTTCCTGGTTTGCGACCGGTCCGCCCCGGTTTCCGTGCCCTTGTCCTTATTCCCAGGTTTGTGTTCTCGAGGATCATGGGCCTAATCAGGGCGGGGGAATCTGGATGTGGTTTGGGTGGCCAGCCCGGGGTGGTTGGTCGCTGTGCGGTTCGAACTGGGTAGCCACTATCGAGGTGAGCGTGTCGCCCCTGGGAAGTCGGTCTTTGCCGTGTTGTATCGTGGATGTTACCTTTTTTGTTTTCTTGCATGATTACAATTACTGTCCCCAACATTCCCTTGTTCGAGAGCACGAGGTCTGGGGGAAGGGGATATTGATGGGCGACGTGTCACCTTTGGGCGGGACGGGGAATCATCGGATAGGATTGGGATGAGACATGCCACCCTATCACAGACATGGGCTAACCATAGTATGGCAGAAGTGGCCCATAGAGCAGGCCTCAGTTCAACCCCTTCCCCTTTGTCTGAAAGGTATCGCAGATTTTAGTTCGCGAGGGGTATCGTTTTGAAGCGTCGGTCCTTCCTAGTATCGGGGGTTCGAACTGCGGGTATGTACTTCCTGGGCATCCTGAGTTAGTACGGGGGGAATGCGATGCTCTGTCCCTCCTTTCCTCGCCGTGAGGGGTGGCCCCGTTTCGTGAGCTCGCCCAGCCATTGGCAGGGGGATCGTTTCACGCTAGGGCGTTCTCAGAAAGTTAAAGTGACTTTGATAGGGATAAACATTTTCGTTTAAATTTACAGGAACTCTTCTATGGTTCATACATGAGGACTTAGATCATCGCCCATTGGGGGGGAAGGTCCGGTCCGAGGGCGGGCTGTGGAGCTGTTCTCGCCTGTTGCGAACTACCTCAGGATTTATGGGTTACCATCTGAGGGTTGGGCCTTTTTATCTTCGGTTGTTCTTGGTGCCTCGGTGAGCGCCCGCCCTCCACGCTGAAGGGTTGCAAGGTCTTTTCGGTCGGGTGGATGCAGTAGGGAAGCTGTCTTGCTATGGCGTTTGTCCGGGGGAGCGAACTCCTGACGACCGGGCCACCTCCCCTCCCCTCCATTGCTTTGTCATCTCCCTCCACGCCTCGCGGTTTGGGTTTGAGGGTGGGGTTCTGATCTCGATTGTTTGGGGGTGGGCTGACATGCCATGAATCATCTTTTGGATTCATCGGGGATGCAGCCTTGCAGTGGCCCCCGTCCGGAGGTAGAAGGTGAGTAGGTGTAGCCCTGCAGGCCCGGGGGGGGCTTTTGCCTTTCCTGCCGGCAGGGGGCGGATGTCTACCTTCCCTCGTCTCATCTGGTTTAGAGCAGACGGAGCAGTGAAAGGTGGATTTCCCTTGTGTAAGAGGACTATCCTATTGGCGATCTGTTTGTAAGAGGAATATCCTATCGGAGGTCGTGGAGATGGGGTGACCGCCGTCCAGGGAGGAGGGAACCATTGGTGGCCGGTGACCTCCCTTTTGTTTGCGCGAGGCATCTCGGACTGTTTCACCGTGGGTGGGGGGTGTTGGGGCCGATTTCTCATACCTTCCAAATCTTTGTTCCTCCCTCTTTCGGGAGGGTGAGTGGCGCCTTTATAGGGGGATTTTGTTGACGGTTTCCCCCCTAATTACTACGATGAGCTGGCATTATTAATGGGCTCCTCGAAATCATGCCCATTGGAAACTGCTTTTGCCAGGTGGTGCTAATGGAACCTCTTTTGGGGCGTATCATTATTGGTGGCGTGTTTCTCGAGCATCCTTTCGTTTCGTCGAGTCACATCGGGGTAGCCTCATCGAGACCTGATGCCTAGTTTGTCTCGGTTAACGTGCCCGTGTCATCCTCCCCAGGTTTTGACTTTTCAAGGATCACGGGTATGCCAGGTCTGCGGTTATGCGGCGAGGCCTTCGCCCTGCCCCGGAGGTCTCGAGGGTGGAGCAGGCGCGTAGCCCGGCCCGTGCCCTTCTCTGGTTTGGGTGGCGAGGGTTGGCCCTGCCCCAGAGGTCTAGAGGGGGGAACGGGTGCGGAGCCCGGCCCGTGCCCTTCTCTGGGTTGGGTGGCGAGGGTTGGCCCTGCCCCAGAGGTCTGGAGGGGGGGAGCGGGCGCGTAGCCCAGCCCGTGCCCTTCTCTGGTTCGGGTGGCGAGGGTTGGCCCTGCCCCAGAGGTAATGTAGCCCGGACCGTGCCCTTCTCTGGTTTGGGTGGCGAGGGTTGGCCCTACCCCAGAGGTCTGGAGGGAGGGAGCGGGTGCGTAGCCCGGCCCGTGCCCTTCTCTGGTTTGGGTGGCGAGGGTTGGCCCTGCCCCAGAGGTCTGGAGGGGGGAGCGGGCACGTAGCCTGGCCCGTGCCCTTCTCTGGTTTGGGTGGCGAGGGTTGGCCCTGCCCCAGAGGTCTGGAGGGAGGGAGCGGGTGCGTAGCCCGGCCCGTGCCCTTCTCTGGTTTGGGTGGCGAGGGTTGGCCCTGCCCCAGAGGTCTGGAAGGGTGAGCGGGCACGTAGCCCGGCCTGTGCCCTTCTCTAGTTTGGGTGGCGAGGGTTGGCCCTGCCCCAGAGGTCTGGAGGGGGGAAGCGGGCGTGTAGCCCGGCCCATGCCCTTCTCTGGTTTGGGTGGCGAGGGTTGGCCCTGCCCAGAGGTCTCGAGGGAGGAGCGGGCACGTAGCCCGGCCCGTGCCCTTCTCTGGTTTGGGTGGCAAGGGTTCGCCCTGCCCCAGAGGTCTGGAGGGGGGAGCGGGCGCGTAGCCCAGCCCGTGCCCTTCTTTGGTTTGGGTGGCGAGGGTTGGCCCTACCCCAGAGGTCTTGAGGGGGGGAGCGGGCGCGTAGCCCGGCCCGTGCCCTTCTCTGGTTTGGGTGGCGAGGGTTGGCCCTGCCCCAGAGGTCTGGAGGGGGGAAGCGGGCGCGTAGCCCGGCCCGTGCCCATCTCTGGTTTGGGTGGCGAGGGTTGGCCCTGCCCCAGAGGTCTCGAGGGGGGGAGCGGGCATGTAGCCCGGCCCGTGCCCTTCTCTGGTTTGGGTGGCGAGGGTTGGCCCTACCCCAGAGGTCTGGAGGGGGGAGCGGGCACGTAGCCCGGCCCGTGCCCTTCTTTGGTTTGGGTGGCGAGGGTTGGCCCTGTCCCAGAGGTCAGGAGGGGGGAGCGGGTGTGTAGCCTGGCCCGTGCCCTTCTCTGGTTTGGGTGACGAGGGTTGGCCTTGCCCCAGAGGTCTGGTGGGGGGGAACGGGCACGTAGCCCGGGCCGTGCCCTTCTCTGGTTTGGGTGGCGAGGGTTGGCCCTGCCCCAGAGGTCTGGAGGGGGGAGCGGGCGCGTAGCCCGGCCCGTGCCCTTCTCTGGTTTGGGTGGCGAGGGTTGGCCCTGCCCCAGAGGTCTGGAGGGGGGAGCAGGCGTATAGCCCGGCCCGTGCCCTTCTTTGGTTTGGGTGGCGAGGGTTGGTCCTGCCCCAGAGGTCTGGAGGGGGGGAGCGGGCGCGTAGCCCGGCCCGTGCCCTTCTCTGGTTTGGGTGGCGAGGGTTGGCCGTGCCCCAGAGGTCTGGAGGGGGAAGCGGGTGCGTAGCCCGGCCCGTGCCCTTCTCTGGTTTGGGTGGAGAGGGTTGGCCCTGCCCCAGAGGTCTGGAGGGGGGGAGCGGGCGTGTAGCCCGGCCCGTGCCCTTCTCTGGTTTAGGTGGCGAGGGTTGGCCCTGCCCCAGAGGTTCGGAGGTTTAGCGCTGAAACACTCATATGGAAACAAAAAAGTTTGGGAAAGTGGGTTGACGTGTATCTTGTATATATAAAAGAAAAACTCACAACTATTGGTAGAACTTTAGCAGGTGCTTCGCATTCCAAGGGTGGGCTAGCTCACCGCCGTCTAGGGTTGCCAAGATGTATGTGGCTGGTCCGATGATATCGATGACCTTGTAGGGCCCTTCCCATTTGGCGACCAGCTTCCCCCGGAGGGCGGTCTCGGGTCTTAAGGTGGCGTCTCTGAGGACCAAGTCGCCGATCCTGAAAGTACGCTTCTTCACCTGAGAGTCGTAGTGTCGTGTCATCCTCTGGCTGTGCCTGACGAGGTTCGTCAGGGCTCGGTCTCTTATCTCGTCCACCAATTCGAGACTGAGGTCGAGCCCCTCCCCATTGATATCTTCGTCGAAGAGTTTTAACCGGAGTGTCTCTTCTCCAATTTCCACGGGGACGACCGTCTCCGATCCGTATGCCAGCATGAACGGGCTTTCTCCGGTCGAGGCCTTGTGGGTGGTGCGATAGGACCATAGGATTCCCGGTAGTTCGTCGACCCATGCCCCGAGGGCGGCGTCCACCTTTTTCTTCATAGAATTCAGGATGCATTTGTTTGCGGCCTCCGCCATTCCGTTGCACTGCGGGTGGGGGACTGACGCGAAATGGAGCTTGATCCCCCAGCCCGAACAGAAATCGCGGAAGCCTTCGCAATCGAATTATCTTCCGTTATCTGTGACTATCGAGCGGGGTATCCCGAAGCGACATATAATGGACTGCCAGATAAAGCCCTTCATGCCAATTTAAAACAAGATATCAAAATAAAGATATCAATTGTAAGAGCAGATATCCAACAACAACTCAACTACCCTCAATTATCACAAGAAGATAAGCAATAAGTATATGTGATAAAAGATTACAATAGATACTAATTCTAAAGAGTAGTGTGAGCAGTGTTAGAAAAGTGACAATAGCATTATTAGCAGTAGCTACTAGCTATAAAGATGATAAAGAATACGGATAACAATGCAAAAATCATGACATCACTTGTGAAAGAAAAACAAGTGTTCAAATAGTGTCAAGTACACAAACAAACTCAATTATCACAAAATATATATCTCCCCATATGCATAAGTATATAACTCTCCCTATATAGTTACTGAAGGTTTTGCGGATCCAAGGGCTCTCTTTCGACTAGTGCATTGTTCGTCCTTCGCCCTACTTGAGAGCGAAGGCCGGACAACCTTGCACAAAATAACGCAGCGGAAGCGAAAATAAAGAGATAAAAACTTATATAAACAATTTATATAAACTATCCCTATGTGCATAAAACCCAAGCCAAGAAAACGCTACTATCCCGGGGTTGGGTCCAGACCAACCACTGAGGATACTACTATCTAACTAACTACTTTAGCTACTGCAATTAAAATAATGCACATTAATTAAAACTAAGGTTGAGAAAACTCAACATACCCGTAACTCTTGCCTTGCTGCAAAAGTGTTACCGAAGGCAATCAATTGCCCTTCCCGCACGAGTCGCTCCGATCCCAGCAACCGCTTGCACCGATCCCAGCAACTTCTCGTCGCCGAGCCAACCACTTGCTCCAGAAAGTTTCACTTGAATGGATCCAATGCCTAGGCTACAGATCCAATCTGAGTTCCTCCGATGCCTTGCTAGGGCTCGACCGAAACAAAGAATGAGAACGAGAACTTTTAATTTAGCTTCCAGATCAAGGCTTGTTTTTAATTTGAACTACCTTAATCATCGGCTGGTGCAAGTTTCAATGAGGAGACCACCCTTCTATTTATAGGGGAAGTAAGGAGCTCCTCAAATGAAACAGTCGATGTGGGACAAAACAATTAAATATGGGAATGGACTTTTATAGTTCAAAACTATAAAGAACCATAGATAATTCGTTTCTCAAGCAAAATTTACATATTATATATGTAAATCGAAGTGCTCGACGAGACGAACGCATAGGAAGAAACGACACCTCATTTGGACTTCGTTTGACCCCTCAAACTAGAGATTGAAAATCTGATTTTCGGAAAAAATTGAAGAACAACGATCAGAATCGCGTTCTAGGTAAACCCCCCCGCAGCGCCACATGGCGCGCCCGGAGCGCGCCACGTGGCACGCTCCAATTTGGCGCGCCGCCCATAATGACGCGGGCAGCAGCTCGCCAAAGCTGCGCCCACAGAAGCGGGCGCAGATATTCGCGAGTGCGAGCCTGGTGGGGCCCGCACTCGGCGTCAGCTGACGCTGACGCGGGGCCCGCGTCAGCGCGCTGACATCAGCGGGCCCCTGCGTCAGTGCGCCAGGAGGGGGGTTTGTTTTTTTCTTCTGTCCTTTTACAGAAAAGTCCCGTGTAATTCCACTAATTACAAAATGATTCTTTTGAGCATAACTTGCTCATTTGATCTCCGATTCAGGTGCGGTTTCTTCCTATGCTCTTCTTAGAATGTCCACTACATTCCTAAGCATATAATGTCCCATTTATTATTGTATCGTATACAAATGACCTGAGGGCACCATCCCTCAACATCTCCCACTTGCACTCAGGATCATTTATCCCGAGTACAAAACTATCTGCAACTTCCTTGCAGTATCACTTCTCATGCATCATAATGCATTATTCCCTTTTCTTTTACTAGACGTAAGACCACACTCTTTGTGAGACCCTACAGCCTGACCCTACTAAGGTTTGGGTTCGTGACCTTAGACGGCAGTGACCACGAGCAGTAGTTGTCATCCCTGTTTTGGCATCATAATTATGTGGTTGACTCATTTACTAAAAATCGTCGGGACTACCAAGACTGTGTCTGTGATGAATACCGCAGTTTTAATCCTTTCATCAAGACTATGTTGTTTATTCAAGTTTAGGGTATGGTAACATGTCAACCCCACCAACTTGAAACTGGTCAGTTACATCGGTCTTTAGTTAAATATATGTTGAACTTCTTTCAACATACTTTGATCAAAGATTTTCACTAAAGCACCGAACCAACACATACAACACTAACTCTCCTTAATGAGAGAGACGAATCCTTTCTTAGACACAACTCCCCTCACACGCTTCAAGTGCCACCCAACCAAAATCCTTTCGACAAGTAAAGCCTTGAAGCTATGAAGATGATCTAAGTGACACCATTTACATGCAAGTTTGTTCAATGTCCTCAAGTCATAGGACCAACTTGCCTATCATCACTAAAAGTTATCATTGACATTTTAAATTAAGTTTAACCAAATGATAACCTTTTATAAGTCGTTCAGTGAACTCATTCTCTAATGAGCACCTGTGTCTTGTTTCTGACTTCACCAAGTCAAACGATTACGAGTTCATTGTTACTAATCCATAGTGAATACAAAGACACAATTGTCTTTTTGATGTGTCGATATCCTCTTCTCGACATATCAATGACCACGAACCTGTTTAAGACTTTAAGCTCCAATCGGTAAAAACACTTTCTCATAATCGTGATCTGCATCAAGATAAGTGCATACCTTGCTATAAGTCTAAGGAAATTATCTAAGTATATAAGATGACACAAATGCACAAAGATAATTTGATACCAATAAATTTATTTTATTCATGAATAAGATGTTTTACAAGACAATGTGCCTTATAGGCATACAACTCTCAAAACATCTACCACTCACTACAAGGCCCACTCTTTATGGTATTTCATACCGCTTTTACACATTAGTTTCTCCAAACGATCACGTGCAAGGGCCTTTGTAAATGGATCAGCTAAATTCTCTTCAGACGAGACTCTGAGGATTTCTATGTCCTTCCTCTTCTTAATGTCACGTATCAAGTGACATTTTCGAAGAATGTGTCTGGATCTCTTATGGAATCTGGGTTCTTTGACCAAGCTCATTGTGGCATTGTTATCACAATACAACGGTATTGGATCTATAACAATAGGCACCACTCCTAGCTGGCTCACAAACTTCCTAATCCAGACAGCTTCCTTTGCTGCATCATTGGCCGCTATATATTCGGCCTCCATAGTTGAATCAGCAATGGTATCTTGCTTTGAACTCCTCCAGCTCACTGCACATCCGTTGAGAGTGAAAATGTATCCTGAAATTGACTTGCTGTCATCCACGTCACTCTGAAAGCTGGAATCCGTGAAGCCCTCAATTTTGATTTCTTCACTTCCATAAATCAAAACTAGATCTCTTGTTCTTCGCAAGTACTTGAGAATCGTCTTGACTGCTTTCCAGTGTTCTTCTCCATAGTTAGACTGATATCGACTTACTGCACCTAGTGCAAAAGCGACATCAGGTCTGGTACATATCATGGAATACATGATCGATCCAACTGCCGAAGCATATGGAATATTGCTCATGCGTTCTCTTTCCAAGTCAGTCTTTGGAGACATCTTCTTGGAAAGACTTATTCCGTGATTTGCGGGTATAAACCCACCTTTACTGTTTTCCATGTTAAACCGTTTTAACACAGTATCAATGTACCCAGATTGGGAGAGTCCTAGCATCCTTTTAGATCTATCTCTATAGATCTTCACACCTAGTATGTAGGATGCTTCTCCCAAATCTTTCATGGAGAAGTTAGTTGATAACCAATCCTTAACAGACTTCAACATTGGTATTTTGTTACCTATTAAGAGAATGTCATCAACATAAAGTACGAGGATGACTAAATTGTTTCCACTGGTTTTCTTTTAAACGCATGGCTCATCTTCATTTTTAATAAAATCAAACATTGACCGTATTATCAAATCGGATGTTCCAGCTCCTGGATGCCTGCTTCAATCCATAAATGGATCTATGCAGTCTACACGCTTTCCCTTTGCTCCCACTGAATTCGAAACCTTCCGGCTGAGACATGTAAATATGCTCTTCTAAATCACCATTTAGAAATGCAGTTTTTACATCCATCTGCCAGATTTCGTAATTGTGATAGGCAGCAATAGCGAGTACGATCCGGATGAATTTGTGCATGGCTACGGGCGAGAAAGTTTCGTCATAATCTACACCTAGAATCTGACGATAACCTTTCGTAACAAGTCTAGCCTTGTACGTTTCTATTTTTCCATCTGCACCGATCTTCCTTTTGAAGATCCATTTGCAGCCAATAGGAACACTTCCCTTGGGCACATTCTCTAAAGTCCAAACTTCATTAATATGCATGGAATCCATCTCAGATTTCATTGCATCTAGCCATTTCTTAGAGTCTTTACTCTGAATGGCTTCTTGGAAGCTAATAGGATCATCTTCAACTAAGATGCTATCCTTAACTCCTCCATCTACGAGAAACCCGTAGTATCTTTCTGGAGCTCGAGAAATCCTATTTGACTTCCTAATAATTTCTTCAGGAGCATCAGGCTCTGCCTCTCCCACTGGTTCCGCGATCTGTTCATGTGTTGATTCAGTTTCTAGACTTTCGTCCAGTTCTATTACCTTGCCATTAGACTCCTTCACAAGGAATTCCTTTTCAAGAAAGGTGGCGTGTTTGGACACAACAATCTTTTGTTGTTCCTGGTGATAGAAAATGTATCCCGTCGAGTGACTAGGATATCCAATGAATTTACACATAACAGACCTATCCTCCAGTTTATCTGGATTAAGCTTCTTGACATACGCAGGACAACCCCATACCTTAATATGTTTAAGGTTTGGTTTCTTCCCGTTCCATATCACATATGGTGTCATTGGCACGGATCTAGATGGAACTCTATTAAGGATATGGGTAGCAATTTCTAGGGCATAGCCCCAAAGGGAGATGGGTAACTCAGAGTCACTCATCATTGATCGAACCATGTCTAACAAGGTACGATTCCTTCTCTCTGACACACCATTATGTTGAGGTGTGTAAGGAGGAGTGATCTGAGAGAGAATCCCATTCTCTTTTAAATGCGCAAGGAATTCATGGCTCAAGTATTCTCCTCCTCGATCAGATCGAAGAATTTTAATACTTTTGCCCGTCTGTTTTTCAACTTCGTTACGATACTCTTTGAATCGCTCAAATGTATCAGACTTGTGCTTCATCAAGAACACATGTCCGAACCTAGAGTGATCATCAGTCAATGTAACAAAGTATGAATAACCTCCTTTCACTAAAGTAGACATTGGTCCACATACATCAGAATGTACTAGACCCAAGAGTTCACTAACTCTTTCCCCTTGACCCGCAAAGGGAGTTTTAGCCATTTTACCTTTGAGACAAGACTCGCAAGTGTCGTACGACTCATAATTCTAGAGGTCAAGAGACCTCTCTTTATGCAACTTGCTAAGTCTTTTCTCTCCGATATGGCCCAGTCTACAATGCCAAAGGAAAGTTTCATTAAAACTAGATTCCTTACGTTTTCGTGTGTTAATACTTAACACAACATCATTAGACAGAGTGTATACACCATTATTCATTGTTCCAAATCCCAGCAATTTATCATTAAAGAAAATGTTCATAACAGATTCATCAATGGTAAATTTATATCCGTCTTTGGCCAAAGCCGAAATGGAAATAACGTTGCATAGGAAATTTGGTATATAATAACATTGTTTCAAAAACAATATGGCACCGTTTGCCAAGGTGTGCTTTAGGTCTCCTACGGCTTTAGCAGCTACACTAGCTCCATTACCGACTTGAAGAACTATTTCGTCCTTTCTTAAGTTTCTAAATGTGCTCATACCTTGTAAAGAATTACAAATATGAGTACACGCACCAGTATCCAATACACATGCGTTAGAAGTTACAGAAAGGACTATACTCTGTATAACTAATACATTAGAAGTCGAGACATCAATATGTCCTTTCTTCTCTCCGTTAAGCCCAAAGTTTTCTAAGCAATCAATATTTAAACCAGTCAATTTATTATTCAGGATAAGATTCATATTCGGTTTCATGCTACAAAAGACATAGAATTAATTTAGTGTAATTCATGATAAAATAATATAGTTAATATGGTTTTTAATTAACTATGGTCTCCCACTATTTTACGATCATTCTTTGAAATGAACGAATTTTAATATTTAAAATTTAGTGAAAGAGGGATCCAATCATCCTGAACCTCACAACCTTGTGGAGACTCAATCAAGTTGATTGGTTCCATGATTGGTAGACTAACTCTTAGTCAATCACATCACATGTGACTCCCTATCGATTTTTACCTACAGTCACTTATGATCTTGAGGAGACTCAACAAATCATAATGACTGGTCTAGTCAGACCCTTAATTTCGTGTCCAGATTTGACTTAGATCGATGCTCGAGGAGACCCAACGTATCGATTTGGGTCAAGTCTAGACTACATCACATGTATGTTGGAGTTTGTTCCTTAAAGAAAAACATGTCATAGCTTGAGGAGTCTCAACAACTATAATTGTCTTCTTTGAGTTACCAAGCTCCAAAATCAAGGAGGGATACGATTTAATCTTTAATAAGATTTATAACGCATTGACTAGATATAACCAAAGCTAACACATTTTATTATTAGCAACTTTGCGGTACAAGCGGGCATGACCAAGGTTAGGGCCGGGCAGGATCACTTGCGCCCAGCATAAGCTGAGTCGATCCACAACACCTTCCCTAACTACCTAACCATACCATTCCCCATTGAAAGTGCTAATGTATGTTACATTGATTTAATCTGGTTGTTATGATTTATTTAACTAGTTAATCCTATCAACTAGTTATAACCTATAATTCAAAATTATTAGGATGTGTTTCATAACTTTTATTAGAATCATATCAACTATAAGATTTTAATAAATCACATCAAAATTGTTTCAACAAACAAGGGACTATCCTAATCATTCATTAGGATGTGTTATTTAAAATATTGTGAACAACATTTTAAAACATAGCCAAAGCTCGTCATTTAAATTTAATCAAATTAGAGATTTAAATGAATTTTAATGGCTAACCCAACAAGTCTTTCTTTTAGCAATTATCAAATAAAAGAAAAGGAAACATAAAGTCATTAATTATCACATAATTAAAAAATATCTAATCTTGGTTTTCAAAACAATTTTCGGAAAAAAAATTGAAAACCAACATATAATTAGTGCAAGACTAACAACAAGTTTTAATGCATAAAACCATCGCATAGTTAGAAAAATGCATAAAAAACTTTCAAGTTTTAATTACATGCATTTCATAAAAGCAGTATATAGATAGTCTATGTAGCCTGGCTCTGATACCACTGAAGGTTTTACGGATCCAAGGGCTCTCTTTCGACTAGTGCATTGTCCATCCTTCGCCCTACTTGAGAGCGAAGGCCAGACAACCTTGCACAAAATAACGCAGCGGAAGCGAAAATAAAGAGATAAAAACTTATATAAACATTTTATATCAACTAGCCCTATGTGCATAAAACCCAAGCCAAGAAAATGCTACTATCCCGAGGTTGGGTCCAGACCAACCCCTGAGGATACTACTATCTAACTAACTACTTTAGCTACTGCAATTAAAATAATGCACATTAATTAAAACTAAGGTTGAGAAAACTCAACATACCCGTAACTCTTGCCTTGCAGCAAAAGTGTTACCGAAGGCAATCAATTGCCCTTCCCGCACGAGCCGCTCCGATCCCAGCAACCGCTTGCACCGATCCCAGCAACTTCTCGTCGCCGAGCCAACCACTTGCTCCAGAAAGTTTCACTTGAATGTATCCAATGTCTAGGCTACAGATCCGATCTGAGTTCCTCTGATGCCTTGCTAGGGCTCGACCGAAACAAAGAATGAGAACGAGAACTTTTAATTTAGCTTCCAGATCAAGGCTTGTTCTTAATTTGAACTACCTAGATCATCGGCTGGTGCAAGTTTCAATGAGGAGACCACCCTTCTATTTATAGGGGAAGTGAGGAGCTCCTCAAATGAAACAGTCAATGTGGGACAAAACAATTAAATATGGGAATGGACTTTTATAGTTCAAAACTATAAAGAACCATAGATAATTCGTTTCTCAAGCAAAACTTACATATTATATATGTAAATCAAAGTTCTTGACGAGACGAACGCATAGGAAGAAACGACACCTCATTTGGACTTCGTTTGACCCCTCAAACTAGAGATTGAAAATCTGATTTTCGGAAAAAATTGAAGAACATCGATCAGAATCGCGTTCTGGGTACCCCCCCCCCCCCCCCCCCCGCGCAGCGCCACGTGGCGCGCCCGGAGCATGCCATATGGCACGCTCCAATTTGGCGTGCCGCCCGCAATGATGCGGGTGGCAGCCCGCCAAAGCTGCGCCTGCAGAAGCGGGCGCAGATAATCGCGAGTGCGGGCCTGGCGGGGCCCGCACTCGGCATCAGCTGACGCTGACGCGGGGCCCGCGTCAGTACGTTGACGCACGCTGACGTCAGCGGGCCTCTGCGTCAACACGCCAGGAGGGGGGTTTTGTTTTTTTTCTTTTGTCCTTTTTACAGAAAAGTCCCTTATAATTCCACTAATTACAAAATGATTCTTTTGAGCATAACTTGCTCATTTGATCTCCGATTTAGGTGCGATTTCTTCCTATGCTCTTCTTAGAATGTCCACTACAGTCCTAAGCATATAATGTCCCATTTATTATTGTATCGTATACAAATGACCTGAGGGCACCATCCCTCAACAGTTACATAATGCATATATCTCTCCCCCTTGACATCGTCAAAAAGGTGGACATCAAATATATCCCCCTTTGTCATCTTCACTAAGATGTGACAATATGCAAGAAAAGAAAGAGATGTATGATACCAAATTGAAAAATTTAGTGGGTATCTATTCACTATCCCATGCTCCCCCAAGATCATAGAAATGGTCAACTTTTGACTTCTAGGATCTAATACCAATATTGGAGCCATGGGCCTAAAGTGTATCAAAGCAATAGATAAGGAAAGATCAAGCTTCAATGATACACAATGATAATGCCAAAAGAGTTATACCATGAAACAACTTGGCAATATCAAAGAGGTTTAGTTTGAGACCAAAACTAACCAATAGTAAATAGTGATCTCAAACATCCTCAAAATGAGAGTCAAAATATGTTTTAAAATATTTTAAACATATAACATATTAACTCTCCTATTGACATACACATGTATCAAAAGTGCATGCATGTCAATAAAATCCCCAAGATTCTCATTTTCATGAAAAATACATACATTTGAAAGTATTTTCAAAATCATGAAACACACACAACCAAAGGGTATGAAAAAATATTACATTAAGCACAATACACATGCACTATGCAAATGTGTGTGGGGAACCTAAACATTATGGAACCAAACCCAAGAGGAGTTTGATTTCCTAACGTAATCACATGAGGTGATCACATCCCTAACTAAAGAGTTGATGTAACTATCCCTCTCTTGCACACTAACCTTAGTGTGAATCCATAATTTTAAGGATTTCCTAGGCAAGGGTTTTGCCTTTGCAAGAGGGATGGATGTGGCATGCTTAGGTGTAGAAATGAATTTCTTAGCATGCAAAGAATGAGGATTTTGCTTTTTAGCAAAAAATGTAGATTTTCATTCTTCCTCATTACCTCGTGATCTACATGCTTCTTGTTAATGTTATTGTTGTACAAGAAAGCATGGTGATTCTTCTTTGGTGCTTTAGCAATATTTCTTGTATTTGCACCATAATAGGAATTAGAGGTGGGTTTGGGTACCACATTTTGAATATAACCCAAACCTCCTCTATGGTTTGCCGGATGTTGTTTTTCCAAAAAATCGTGGAGTGAATCCCTAGAATACACAAAGCTTTTGAGCTTCCGGGATTCCTCTTCACATTTCAACGTAAGTTGTTGAATGTGAGACTCTAAGCTAAGGTTTTGAGCAACAAGATTTTCATTAGTTAAACTCAATTTCTTAACTTGAGAGAGAAGTGTGTCTCTATCACTAGTGTCATAAGCATGCATTTCATCATGAATTACACTAGTAATATCTAGTTCATGCAATCTACTCTTAGCAATCTTATATTTTGCTTTTAATCTATTGTAAGAGTTGATGCACTTACTAGCCATTTCGAAGACCAAGTCGAAGTTGTTCTTGAGCTCGTTGTATGAGATATTTTCTTCCTCGATCTCAACATCATCATCATCCTTGCTAGAGCATGATGAAGACTTCTCCTCCATAGCCATGAGGCACGAATCCTCATAGGAGTTGTATGCATCGAGCCAAGCATCCAACTCTTCTTCATTTAATCTGGAGGGGATTGGAGTAGGAACATCAATGGGTACAAAGCATGCGTGAGCATCCTCCTTTGCATCCTCTTCTTCGTTACTTGATGTGCCCTCACTCGAATCATCAAAGGTCCAGACAAGTCCCTTCTTGTGATTTTTGGACTTGGACCTTCCTTTCCAATGCTTCTTCCCTTTACCCTTGTAAATTTCTTTGTTGGGTTTGGAAGGGCATTCGGTGGATAAGTGACCTTTTCCACTACAAGTATAACAAGTAGGAACCTTGTTAGAATTGGAGGCAAACTTTGACAAAGACTTACCTTGCTTGCATTTGAGGAATGCTTTGAATTGCTCGGCAAGCTCCTCAATTTCTTCTCCACTTGCTTCTTCTTGCTCATCTTCTTCACTAGGAGCTTCTCGATGGAATTTCCTACTCCACTTGATTGGCTCCTCCTTGGCATGGAATGCAATCCCCTTTTGCTTCTCGGGCTTCTCAGGCTTCATTGGTTGAATCTCCTTCTTGTGTTGAAGATTTACTTCATACGCCATGAGATCACTAATGCACTCCTCAACGGTGTATTTGGATGTGTCATATGACTCCAAAATTCTGTTGGCCTTTGACTCCCATCGAGGTGTGAGAGAGTTAAGGATCTTCTCTACACGATCCTCTTAGGAAATCATCTTCCCGAGTCCCTCCAAAGCGTTCACGATATCAGTGAACCTTGTGAACATCTCTGAAATGCTTTCACCTTCCTGCATCTTAAACATTTCATATTTAGATCTAAACACAGTTTGTTTAGATTTCTTTACCTTTGTTGTCCCTTCATGACAAATCTCCAAAGTATGCCAAATTTCGTTGGCCATTTTACACATAGAGATGCGGTTGAACTCATTTGATGAGATGGCGCAATGGAATGCATTCATAGCCCTCACATTATACTTGATCGAGTCCTTCTCTGCCTTTGTCCTTGAAGCCGCAGGAGTAGTGGGCTTCTCAAATGGCACCTCCGTAATGTCCTATAGGTCTTGACCCTCCAAGTAGATCACCATCCTGATCTTCCAACTAGGGTAGTTAGTTCTGTTGAAGAGCGGGGGTCGGACGGTTGAGTGACCTTCGTCATGAGACGCGGATGAGGCGTTGAATGCCATTGTTGCAGTATGCAATAACCTCGCTCTGATACCAATTGTAAGGTTCACCTTACCCTTGCAATACTAACAACACACACTAGAGGGGGGTGAATAGTGTAATGGCAATAAAATTGTCCAATTAAAATTAAACTTGCAAATACCGAATTATAAATGCAAGAGGAAATAATTGACACAATCAATCCAAACACAGACACAAGGAATTACACTGGTTCCCCAAACTTGGGTACATCCAGCCACACCAATATCCACAATAATCCCATACAGAGAAGTGAATACAAATCTCACAAGGAGATACCCCACAAAGAGGATTTATGCCCTACACAAGGACCCAACCAACCCTACACAAGGGTCAGGACTCCCACACAGAGAATCACTAACTCCCACGCAGAGAATTAGGGTTAGCCCTACACTAGGACACTAAACTCCCACAAAGAGAGTTATTCACACAAAGAGAATATCCTAATCCCACAAAGAGATAACCTCCAACAAAGAGAGAAAGATTAATTCCGACAAAGAGAATTAGAGACAACAAATTCACCAAGTAAAATAAATACTTTTACCTATGACTTGAGATGCTTACTCATGAATGGATGCAAGGCATGGAAGAGGATCTCCAAGTGTTGAGATATGCTTGAGAGCACTTGGATGAATTCCCTTGAGCTGGACTTCAATGCATGAAGAAGAATGAGAGCTCTTGAGAGGGAATTGAGGGAGTTTGAGAGTGGCTTATAGATCTCTTGAGATATTCAATAGCATCCAGAAGTATAAGAGATGGCAGCCCACACATATATATAGGAGCTCTATATCAAACCCCAAAACCCAAGAAAACAGCGAAAGAATCAATTCTGCAACGGCTAGAAACTGGGCAAAAACGATAGAAAAAGTCGACTGATGATCAAAAGACAGTCGACTGATCAACGGCTAGAAAATATCCAACGGCTATAATCTGAGCCAGGACAGTCGACTGATGAAGACAGTACAGTCGACTGAGAACAGGACATGCGCATGTAAATCCTTCAGCAGGCGACTGTTGCAGGGGATGGAATAAAACAGAGAGCTGCACTCTTTCTCCAGTTAAGCACACAAACGACTGATGTCAATAATACAGTCGACTGTCTATTAGTCAGGCGACTGTAAAACCTTAATCAGTCGTCTGCTGAATAAGATGGAGAAAGACAGAGAGATGCAGAGAATGCACTTACGCTACACGGGCGACTGATGATCAATCTACAAGCGACTGTAAATATACAGGTGACTGTAAACTGACCAGTAGTCGACTGTGCGTAAAGCTTAAGTTTGAGTCAATTGAAATGTTGACTTGAGCTGTGCATATCAGGCGACTGTAGAAGGATATACAGGCGTCTGGAAATCACCCAGTCGACTGTGTTTACTTCATCAGGCAACTGATGGAAAGCCAAAGACTCCAAATGAGTCTTTGGACAAAGTGAACCTATTGGGTTAGATTCTTTGATAATCCTAAGGCTCATTAAGATGGTTAAATGCATATGCATGAATGAGTAAACCATCTAACAAGACATTACATTAATCCTAGACTCAAAAGAGAAAGAAAGCAATAAAGTAAGTTACATGGATTACAATGCTTTCCTTGGAGTCTAAGTCTTCAATCTTGATGCCTTGATTGCTCTCCATCATCTCCAAGCTTTGGCACTCCTTGAGTCCAAGCTTTGGTCCTTCTTCACTTGATGTCCATCCTTGCACCAAGTGATTAGTCTCCAAAAAAGATAGTCCTGAAATAAAATTGAGAGACTAAAACATGAGAGTCATTAGCAACAACATAATGTTGTGATCATCATCAAAATAAGATTGGTATGAAACACTAATACTCAACATCCAATTTAGGGCTAATCCCCAAAATCTGGGTTCAATCGATCATAGTGTAATGCTAGGTTCATTCAACTAAGAACAACCAAGCATTCAATTTCTAAGATCCTAGGGATCATCCCTAAACCCTAGAAATGCACTACTTAAGCATGGCGATGGAAATAATAATCAAAGAAATATAGAAAATTGAAAGAGACATCGCAAGCATTGGTGAAATTAATATCAAAAGAGAGAGAACCAAAAGCAACGCTGAAACATATTAAAATATTTAAGTTCTAATCGTTCACAATAGATCGAATCATAGCAAAAGACGAGAGGTTCTCCGTTCTCTAAAGTGACGGCTCACCTAAAAAGTTCAGAGAAAATCCTCCACTTTAAAATCTAATTAGGAGTTATTATTTCTACAAACCCACTAAAATTCGTGGATCCCCAGAAAACCAACCCAAAATCCAATAAAAACCATAAACTTAAAGTCTAGCGGCATGGCGCTCGATCGAGCACTCCTAAGCGCTCGGCCAAGCACCATTTTGGTGCTTCACTTCATGGGTCTGGCAAAAGAGGCAGCTCGGTCGAGCGGGATGGCTGCTCAGCCGAGCTAAGGAGACAAAGAATTCCAGGCAAAAAATTGTGGGGGTCGCTCGGCCTGAGCGCATAGGTTGCTCGGTCGAGCTAACAAGACAGAGAATCCCAGGAAAAAATAGTGGGGGTCACTTGGCTCTAGCACATGGGTCGCTCGGTTGAGCGACACCCTGCCAGTCAGCCCCTTTGGCCTTTTCTTTCTTCTTCTTTTTCATGACACTAGCTCAGCCGAGCGGGTCATGCGCTCGACCGAGCTACCTGACATTTCAGCACAGATCAGAGCTCCCAATTGATCTTATTTTCTTTCTTTCTCCTTTCTTTCTCTTCTTGCTCCTCTCCAGCAGCTTCAACTCATCAAGCACGATTCCATTGATGCTCCGGCATCGGTGCTTGTGTCCATCATCCAATA
>CM061133.1:157753214-157771214 GCA_030789695.1 Scilla litardierei
TGTCATTAGAATTTACTTAGCACATTCATTATGAATCTTGTTTATTTCTTCCCCCTATGGCATTATCCAAAAGGCGGGAGTAAAATAACAACAACAACCGTGCTAAATAAGAACTAGCAACAATTACATGAGTCTAAAGATATATAAATCAAAAACTCATTAAACCACATTATAAACGTAGCTGATAAGAGGAATGCGAGTCCAATATCAACATTGAGATACACGAAGAAAAAATATCGTCTCAAATCACATCATATAGAGAATATAGCATACATGGAGACAATATCACAAAATTCACATAGATTATGATAAACAATTATACAATGTATGAAACTGAACGAAGAAACTGCATGTTCATATATATAAGAGCACATGGGTACAAAATACATGCACATCACCATGTGCATCAAAACGAACAAAATACAACATGATCCATATACCATCACTACATAAAATAACATCATACATACAATGTTGAACTACTCAACCCTAACAAAACAAACAAAAAAAACTCTAGTCTAAAGGTGAGTGTCCATATTAGCAACATCAGCATTAGTTGATGTGCATGACTGATGGATCAGATGGACGACCAGACCGGCGAAACATCAGTTTGGCGGAGTGACGGGTAGGGCAAGCTCGAGCCTTCTTCTTGGATGACGACGCACCCGCGGCAGAGGTTTTTGCATAAGCAAGAACGGGGGGTCAGAACCTCAGAAGGCATAGGCACAAAGCCTGGAGGAGATGGGAGAGCAACATGGGCAGTATCCTCAGATGGAGGAAACATGGCCTAAAGTTCGGTAGGAATGGGGAACCCATGAAGCACGAAAGACTTGTACTGAAGCTCGAGAAGGAGAGTGAGCTTCTGATCCATGGAGGCAGCAATGTTCTCGATCAAAGAGACACGTTCACAAAGTTGATCGAGAAGGAAATCCTCTAGAGGTACTGACGGAGGTGTATGGGGAGGTTGATCGGCTGGCTGAGAGGAGGGTTCAGCGACATTTGCTGAGGGAATAGGATCACCAACCAGGATATCCAAGAACTCCCCAGACGATGGAGGTGAAGAGGGTAGCTGCTCAGTAGGTGGAGGAGAGGGTTCAGCAAGAAAGATGTTCAAGGTTTCTCCTGGCGACGAAGAACCAGTAGGATCCATGAAATTCGAGTAACAGAAGCTAGGTTAAGCAAGCATCAATAAACGAAAGGGGGTGATACCTTAGACTTGTCGATCGACTGACAAGAGTCAATCGAGCAAACAATCGAAGGAGAGAGACTTCGTCTTGGCTCGAAATTGACGGTGGAGTGATCTACTAAGAAGATCGAAAGGGGAGATGAGAGAATTTTCTAACGGATGAGGGAGAAATCATTTGATTGAATCGAAGGATCTCGGTGATATATTGAGAGGTCAAATGAATCTAGGCCATTGTATCGAAAAATCGATGGCTCAAATCAAATTAACGAACCGCCACAATAGGTGATAGTCGACTGATGAACAATAGTCAGTCGACTGGTTGAAATGATAAGAGATAAGCTTAGGTCGACTGACTGAGAATCAATAAAATCAATGATATAAACAAAGACTACTGACGAAATGGACAGGCGCATTATGACCAAAATGCAGTTGCATGTTGATCCAACAGTCGACTGTAAAGTCGTCATCAGTCGCCTGGGCGAAAGGCACCGTCTGCTGAAAGAGAAGATAGAGTAGGGCAGTCGACTGTCGAAGGAATGACAGTCGTCTGTCCTGGTCCAAAAAATGCACAGTGAGGTTAAAATCCAGAGGATAGGCACAACTCAACTTAGGACCTATACTCTAACACAAACCTCATCACGAAATCAATATCAAGAGATAAATCATTTATTACGCAAATATCTTAAAACAGTATGAAAACACATGAAAACAACGAAATCTCAATAGCCTTTCTTAAAACAAATATATGAGTAACATATAATTTATCAAATGATGAGAGGCAGCATGATGATATGAGTTCAAACGATGATATTACAAGAAAGTTGAACTCCTAAATCTCAGATTCACCCATAATCCCTAATTCTTCATGCAACCTCACAAATGAATCTTCTTTAATAGGTTTTGTGAAAATGTCGGCGATTTGTTTTTGTGTTTCAATGTACTCTAAGATGATGTCCTTCTTAGCTACATGATTATTGATAAAGTGGTGTCTCACATCTATGTGTTTGGTACGGGAGTGATGTACCAGATTCTTGAAAAGACATATAGCACTTTGGCTATCAACCTTGATAGGGCAAGTATCACAATTGACACCATAGTCCTTTAGAGTGTGTCTCATCCAAAGAACTTGTGCATATGTAAGACCCGCGGTAATATATTCCGCTTCAGTCGTGGACAATGATACCGAGTTCTGTTTCTTGGAGAACCAAGAAACTAGGGAATTTTCTAGAAAATGGCAAGTGCCACTAGTACTCTTCCTATCGGATTTGTATCCGACAAAGTCAGCATCACTATATGGGATTAACTCATATGTGCTAGATTTAGGATAAAGTAACCCATAATCTAGTGAATGCTTGAGATAACGAAAAATTCGTTTAACCATAATCAAGTGTGACTCCTTAGGTCTAGCTTGATATCTAGCACACAAGCATATAGAAAACATGATATCGGGCCTACTAGCAGTTAAATAGAGTAAGCTACCAATCATACCTCGATACAGACGAACGTCTACATCTTTTCTGTTCTCATCCTTGTGTAGATGGGTTGTCGTACTCATGGGAGTCGTTTTGCTTGAAGACGATTCCATCCCGAATCGCTTGATAAGTTCCCATGTGTGCTTGGTTTGATGTAAGAAAGTCACATCCTTCATTTACCGAATTTTTAGTCCAAGAAAGTAGTTGAGCTCACCCATGTGGCTTATTTCAAATTCATCCTTCATAGACATAGAAAATTCTTGTCAAAGATTAAAGTTAGTAGAACCAAATATAATATCGTCTACATAAACTTGAATCAATATGATGTCATTTTCATAATCCTTAATAAAAAGAGTTGACTCAACTTCACCTATTTTAAAACCTACAATCAAAAGAAAGGTCTTAAATCGATCATACCAAGCTCTAGGAGCTTGTCTCAACCCATGTAACGCTTTCTTAAGTTTGAAAACATGGTTTGGAAAATTTTCATGTATGAAACCGGGTGGTTGAGAAACATAAACTTCTTCATTAACAATACCATTTAAAAATGCACTTTTAACGTCTATTTGAAACAGTTTGAAATTCTTATGAGATGCAAAAGATAAAAGCAATCTAATAGCTTCTAATCTAGCTACAGGGGCAAATGATTCTTCGAAATCGATACCTTCTTCTTGCCGGTAGCCTTGAGCTACTAACCTTGCTTTGTTCCTTGTGATGACCTCGTTCTCATTGGTCTTGTTTTTGAAGATCCACTTGGTCCCAATAACTTGGTGACCACTTGGAAGAGGAAAGAGCTCCCAAACTTCATTTCTCTCGAATTGCATGAGCTCTTCTTCCATTGCCACTATCCAAGAGCTATCCTTGCATGCTTCTTGGATGTTCTTTGGCTCAATGGTATAGACAAATGCGCAATGAGAGAATTCTTCAATTCTTGACCTCGTTCGAACAGCCACACCAATATCTCCAACAATTTGGTCATGAGGATGGTTGCGAACGGTTGGGTAAGCTTTGGGAATTCCTGCATCACTTGGAACATCTTCAACAATCTCATTAGTAGTGTTAGTCTCAATAATAGAATCATTAATCTTAACATTACTAAGAGAATCATATATAGCATCTACACTATCATCTATAACATGAGGAGAATCAAAATCTTCATAAAATGATACGTGTAGTGATTCCTCGATAGTTGAAAAGGTTTTGTTGTATATCCGATAGGCTTTGCTACGTGAGGAATATCCAACAAAAATCCCTTCATCAGATCTTGGCTCAAATTTATCTAAGTTACCAAAGATGTTCTTGATAAAACATTTTGAACCAAAAACTCGAAAATAATTAACCTGAGGCTTTTTGTCATAAAATAACTCAAAACAAGTTTTGTTCGTTCAGGGTCTCACTAGGATCCTATTGAGCACATAACATGCCGTGTGCACTGCTTCTGCCTAAAATTGTAGTCTAAGATGACTATCATAGAGCATGGTACGAGCACACTCAATAAGAGTCATATTCTTTCTCTCTACAACACCATTTTGTGGTGGTGCACGAGGAAAAGAGAAGTTGTGAGTTATCCCAGTGTCATCATAAAACTTTGTAAAAGACTCATTCTCAAATTCTCCTCCATGATCACTACGGATTGTGATAATGGTGGAGCCTAAGAGATTCTGAATCTTCTTTGCAAATATGGTAAGCTCTTCAAAAGCTTCATTCTTATTAGCTAAAAATGAAACCCAAGTAAATCTAGAGAAGTCGTCAACGACAACTAATTCATAATGAGCATTGCCTAAAGAAGCGGTTCTAGTTGGCCAAAACAAATCTAGATGAAGTAGTTCTATGGGCCTCTTAGAAGTAATGCCTTCTTTAAGCTTAAAAGATGATTTACTAAGTTTACCTCTTTGACACGAATCACAAAAGTTTTTCTTACTAAAAGCAATTTTTGGAAAACCTTTGACTTGATCATGCTTAGCTAACTTATATAAGTGCTTGAAATGAACATGACCAAAACGGCGATGCCATAATAGTTGTTCATTTGTATTAGCAACTAAGCAATGTTCTACGGTTTTAGGCAAGCTCAAATAATAAATATTTTTATGCCTAATACCGGTAAATAAAACATGTGAATTAGAATCAACAATTTTACACAAGCCTTCTCCAAAGTTAACCTTGTAACCTTTGTCCCAAAGTTGACTAATGGAGATGAGGTTGTGACACAAACCACTAACTAAAAATACATTAGTAATTAAAGGTTTGGTTGAATTTCTGACTATACCAACTCCAATGATGGTTCCCTTTTGGTTATCTCCAAAAGTGACTGTTGCACCATCCTTGATGCTAATCACTTCGGAGAGCAATGATGGATCTCCCGTCATGTGTTTGAAATAACCACTGTCGAGAATTCATCCTTTTCTTTTAGAGCTAATTTGACCTTTATTGCTCTCTTTCTTTCTCTTGGGTACCTACATAGTATACCATAAGCTCATGGTACCCAATTTTTGTTGGGTCTAAGGGGATTAGCCCTTTGGAAGCCAAGTCCAAGTGGACTTCCGCTTCCCAACATAATTACCATTTTTAATAACATGATGAAAATAGGAACCAACATAGGCATTCCTATCATTTAAGCTAGTGTTCTTAGGACCCTAAATAGTGTATGTTTTGGGAGTCCTTTTCCTAGTTGCATGCATAGTTGTTAGATGTCTATGTGGTACATGTTTCTTAGGAACATGGGTTCTATCATAAAAATGAGGAGGTGGATATGCAATTCACATAAGAGGATTATATTCATGCTTGGGAACATGCAAGTTGTATGAAAACATACGGGTCATGCATGACATGTGGAGGGTGTGCATACATGTAAGAATGATGCGCATGAGCATATGGGTGTATAGGAGCACTTACATGAGTATTTCTCATGTGTGGATTTGCATGTGTCCATGGGTGTGGAGCATAGAAAGTGTCAAGAGTATCCACTTGTGAAGTAGGAGATTTCCTACGTGGATGAAGGTTGGTGTACATGTAAGTATGGCTTCTCTTTTGTTTCCACCCTTAGTGGGTTTCTTGCCAAAAGGAAGTAATGGTGAAGTGGTGGCTTTCTTGGTATGTTTGCTACCTATAGTGTTTTTGACACCACTTTTGGATGCACCGTAGGATGGCCTCACAAAGTCTATAGTGACACCACTATAGGAGGTGTGAGCATTGGATGCATTTGCTTCCACAAAACCAAGACCAACACGATGTGTGGCCGAAAATTGGTTTGCTAGCAAATCGTCCAATTGTCCTTCCTCTTATTAAATCTCACAGTACGAGAGCACATGAGCTCATATTTCTCCTTAATAGAAGAAATATTGGTATCCAAGGTGGACACCCATGCTTTGAGCTCGTGCACTTGGGTTTTAATAGAATCATTCTCTAAACCCAATTGTACGTGTCGTGAAACTAGGTCACTATTATCCTTAGGATGTGTTTAATCTAGTTGAGATTTGAGGGTATTCACCTCATTTCTCAAAGTGACATTTTGAGAAGCTAAATTCGCTTTCTCAAGGGTTAATGTATCAACAATGGCGTCATTATTGATAATGCATGGAATGGATGTATTGCTAACATTCAATCTCTTTAAACTAGAATATCTAAGCATTAAAGATTGATATTTAGCAAATAATTCTTCATTAGCAATACGCAATTCATCCATAGTTACCTCGGGTTCATCCATGTCGGAATTACTTTCGTCAGAGAGTGAATCTTCCCGGGCCATGAAATACATGTGGACACTTTCACCCTTCTCATCATCGGATTCGCTTGATGAGTCTCCACTTGAGTCATTGAATGTACCGACTAGTCCTTTCTTCTTATCTTTCTTATTCTTGTCGGACTTCTGGTACTTCGGTGCCTTCCACTTCTCTTTGTTTCGTAGCATTGGGCAATCCTGCTTGATGTTCCATGTAACGACCACTTTCCGTGGTACGTTGTTCGTGCACGTGCTTTGTCCGTGCACGTGTTTGTTTTAGACTTTGTTCGTTTGTGAACACTTTCGTGTGATATGCCGTTGCGAACGTCTCTGAGAATATTAAATAGTGGCACTATTTTGGAACAACGTTTCTCGAGTCGTTTTCCCACAATTTACACTTATTCGATGAGACGTGGCGATTTTCACTTTTGACAGGAGACGTTTCTATTTTTAGTTTCTTCGTCCGACGTCGAATTTGAGATCCGTCTTCTTAGTTAGCTCACATTCGTCATCACGATCACCCCGATATTTATTTTATAATTTTTGGAGTTTATTTGACCACTTTTATAATTTTTACAAGTTTTATATTATTTTTAATAATTAATTTATAAATTATTTTCGGCCAAATAAAATTTATTTAAGTTTTAAACGTTTTAAAGAATTTTTGAGCCAATTTCCAGCTCATTTGGACCAGGTCAAACCCTTGGATGAGATGGAGTAATTGAATTTCAAATTTTAAATCTTTTTAATATTCTAATCCTATTAGATTTAGCCCTAGACCAAGTCAACCCATCTATACTATATAAGCAACCCCTAGCAAGACCTATTTTCCAAAGAAATTAGCCCTAGCCTCTTCCAAACTTGAAATTGGACGTTGCGACGAATCGTCGCAACGTTGCGACGTTCAGCCCCCCCGCACGACCGAGAAAACCCACCGCATCCGCCCGCTCCGACCGATAGCCGCCCCCGCATCCTCGCCGTCCGCACGCTGCAGCAGCCGCCCACGCCCGTTCCCACCGCTTGGCCGAGAGAGGCCCTCGGTCTGACCGAGGCCCCGCTCCGCACAAGCGCTCCGCATCGACCCGCCCCGTTGCCCCGCTCCGCTCCGTGTCTGACCGGTCGCCCCGCCCGCTGTGACCGAGCGCCCAAGCGCTGCACGTTGCAACATCGCCCGCCCCGCTCTCCAAGCGCACGACCGACCGCTCCCATCGATCTGACCGAAGGAAGCGCCCGCACCCGCTGCTGTGACCGGCCCCCGCTGCTGCACAGCCCCGTTCTCTCGCAGCGACCGAGGAATTCTCCCGCATTGGAGGGGTACGACCGAGAGCCACTCGTCGCAACCCCGCATCCGTCGCACCGCTTGCCTCCGTGGGCCCCCCAAGTTCTCCAGAGTTATTGTGGGTCCCCTAAAGGTCCCTAGGAGTACTGTGGGCCCCACCTAGGTGCTTGCTCTTCGAGGATCCGTCGCGTACGACGTCGTCGCACGTCGTAGCCCGTCGCCGCACGTGCGAGCCTTGGAATCTGGAATCGTCGCCCGGTCGATTGCTCTGAAATTTCCAGCGAGGAATCTAATTGGAATCTGGACTTGGAGCGCGATCTTTTATTCCAACCCCCGGCGTCGCTACCCGACGCCGGTGTAGCTTTCGCGTCGTGTTGAGGTAACGTTTTGCACCCATAGGACCCCCAACCCAATTGCATGCTAACCAAGATTAAAAATCAGTATTTTAAAGTATTTTAAATGTTTTAGCAATCACTAATCAAGATTAATAAAACGGATGTAGGCCGGTGGACTTGTGCACGTAGGAATCGTGACTTTGGACTCGTTGGACGGTGTTTTCTTGACGTGATAGTAGCAGGCAAGTGAAACTTGCCAACTCTTGTGTAGGGCCATGTTTTAGGCCACTTCCTCGCTTTTAGCGTAAAAGAGACTAGTCAGTGAAATGATAGCTGGCTAGACGCCTACTTGATCTAGTTTGACAACGAAACTAGATCCGTCACCTAAATGATCTAGCTTGACAACGAAGCTAGATCCAACCCTTAAACTTGTCATTCATGCATGCTAAACTGTCACGTTTACTTTTCTTACTTGTACGCTTTACTACTTGTCATGCCATGTCATCCATGCATTGATTGTTGCATCGTAGCACACGCTACAATACTTGTCCTCGTACTACTTGACCGGCTAGGTGCACCCCTACGCCATACTTGTTTACACACTTCCTGGCTCGTGGTCCAGAAGCGAGCATTCCGTGTTCGGGGGTAATGCCCTGGCTCGACACACGTGGAGGGGTAGGGATAAACGGTCGCTTGAGCTTAGGAGTTGGCCCGCGCAGCCACTCTAGCCAAAAGACGGAATCTCTGTGCACGAGGTGCTTACTTTCTTGTCTTGTACTTGTCTTGTGAATGTCATGCCATGCTCGTACTTTACTTCGCTTTACTTTACCTGTCGCACTCATTACTTTAACTGCCATGTCATTGCATCATGCTAGAACTTTTAGGTTGCTTTTACTTGTACTTTCAGTTTCACTTGCACAAGTCTTCCAGACTTGCTGACATGTGCCCCTTTCTCTTTGGGTGTTACATGTTAGACCCTGAGCCAGAGATAGTTGTAGCGGACGAGGTAGTTGCTGACACTGAGCCTACGTTCGTCGAGGAGTTCGTGGACACCGGAGACCAGTTTTAGAGACTGTTGGCGTTGCTTTTGCTTTAGGTTGCTGTTAGATGTCGGTGCTTGCACCATTACTTTGATGTTGTACTTTGTACTTTTGTTGGCCATGCTCGGCCTCTTTTAGACTCTTTTCTTTTAGCCTGGTGGCTTTTTCTGTGATGTTGAGATTTATTGCTATGGATATTCTGAGATGTTTCTTTTGTCTCTTTCGTTATTATTATTATCTTTGTTTCGTTTCGCGTTGCAAGGACCTGCAGTCTTAATTTGATTGACGCTTATCGGACTTGCAGCTTTGTAGCTTCAAGTCTGAGCGGACCTTCTCACGCTTCGCCTCCACGTTCTTGGGAAGCGGGGCGTGACAGGTTTTGTTGGTGGCCCATGCAGGTCCATTCTTGCAATTGCGAATTAACGGAACAACGATAATAACGGAATGTCCATTAATTAAATTGCAACATCTGAGTCATAAGCCCTGAGTCTAGTCGTTTTCCTATGTCACTAGGTGATAAGAAGGCTTAGTTAGACGTCTGTGCTTGCTAAGTTAGAGGCCCTGATTGTAGTTAGACTCCCTTTTAGCAATTGATTTAATCGTCGTAGGAGTTACCTTAGTGGTCCTTGTTTACCCCTGACCATATTAGACCTCTAAAATTTCCTTTTGTCGTTCGCTTGGGTTCATCGATCTCAGACCAAGCTGAACGCATTTCGTTTCCGCCTAGCTCCTTAGAAAGTCTTAGCGCTTAGTTCTTAATCTTTAGTTGGTCGACCGTAGGAGTTTTCCCGTAGGCTCTTCTGATTCATATCCTAGGCGTATGTATGCTTTGATCACCTGACCAATTTCCTTGCCTCGATTCATGAGATCGCCTCATGACGATCGTCGTCAATTTTCAAACATCTCCACTGCAAAACTTGAACCTTCTGAAAGTATTTTTCAATCTCCTCTTCCACTAAGTTTAACCTTGTTCAAAATTTTAATATACTTATACTTCATACTCTTTCATTGATTTAATTTTATAAAAAAAACGTTTGTCGGAATTTTTGAATACTAGCTTATAGTATTTTTCCTAGTCTATGTTTTTCGTACTTATGCAAATGCGTCGTCCCTCCATATATTAATTTTATTCTGAATCTTACTTTTATTCAACTTGTAATTTTCCCGCCCAATTTATGCCATTCATATACTTTTCAAGACACATGGAATTTCAGCTTTCAGCAGGTTGGACTTCGCTCGTCGTTTTCGCTACTCCAGATTTTTGCAAAGTACTATTTTCATAGCCTCTTCCTGCCTTAGACCCTCCATGATCTGATTTTAAAGACTTGCTATTCGATTTCGATAAATCTACTACTAAGTTAATATTGTTTTTTCCGTGCACCATACATACTTTCAACTATTTTTATATCCGTGCCAGACTTGTTGTGCTCGTATATTAAGAACCTTATGTAAATTAGTTTCTCATTTCTGGCAAACCCTGGTTCTCTAAAAAGTAGTTTTAAAATTGATTATTCTCAATTTTCCATAGCCCAAAGAGTTTTGAAAGCATTTAACCTGAGTTTAAATTTTTCCGTTACTTGATTTCATTCTTCGACTTCCAAAACTTTTTGACAACATTATATTAAATTACTGACGTATAAATTTTCTAAGCCACGTCCTTAATATTCGTGTAAATGATTTTACTTCCTTTTAAATTGATTTTATATAAACCAATAAAACATTTTCTCTTATTATGAATATTCGACTCAAACTTATTTTGAACAACTCGTTTTATCGATCCCCAAATATTTCTTTTCAGACGAGGATTTTAATTTTGAAGAACAACAGTTTTCAGATTTCGCGTATTTTAGCTTGTGCTACTTACCCTAGTTTCTTTTCTATATCCTATACATGTATCACTACACCTCCTTTTTCCCTCAACCTAAACATCACCATTGAGCCAATGTTCGTCTAACCAAGCCGTCTCCTTGTATTCGTCCTATCTGACCTCGTGCTTATCGACCCTTCCCTCGCCACGCTCTCGACCCCTCTTATTGCTTAGGCTTTGGGGTCCGTCAATGTCTGTGTCAACCCCTAGTTGTTAGTAGACCGTTGGACCCTTGTGAGGTGTCATTGTGCACGTACCTAACTTGTGTACGTGGGCTTGAATGAGTGTACCCCCATAGTATATTGATGCTTGCCTACTGTGTGATAAATATATGTACTTGGAGTTATTCGTGATATTATGAAGTTGTTTGTGTGCTAGAATGTATAGACTTGTGAGTGGTTAGATATACTATACTAGGGATGCTTGTGTATATTTGAATTAGCGTTGGAATATCTAAGTTGTGTATGTAGTAAGAGATACTTATAATGGTTGAAATAAAATGATTGGTAAAGTTATGTGTGTGCTAGGTGTGATAATAATAAGTGTATGTATAGTTAAGTAAGTAGGCCTATTGAGTGACCCATATACTAGTACGTGTGAGTATGTGCTCGTAGGTAGATATATATGTGCTTATATGTAAGTAGTTATGTTTCGTTGCATGAGTATATAGGTGATATATATATAGGTAGTAGGGTTATAATTTTGATTGGTATTGCTTGCTTTTGCGGGATGTTGCATGCATGCATACCGTGAGGTATACACGTCTATTGCACATCTTAGCTATGTATGTATAGGTGTTGGTATACTATTATAGGTAGTAGGCTATGGTGTGAATATATAAATATATATGTTACATGTGTACGTATGCATGTACTAGGGAGTGTATTATAAATATACGTGTGCTGATGTCTGTATTATTATTATGGTATATAGAATGATTGAACTACGTAAGTATTGCCTGACTAAATATTAAGCGTGATTGATTTATGGAATGTATATGGTTGCAACAGTAGACGTATAAATATTGGAGTGGTATTGGTATAGGTATGAATGCCGTGCTACGTATATAGAAGATCCTGATATGTGTATTGAGTCTCACTCAAGCTTGAGTGGGTATACTCTAAGTATATTGAATGTATGTTTGTAGTTGAATATAGCAATGTTTGATGAATGTATAGTGATAGGAGTGTTTGTGCCTGGTTGTGCTACGCACATGATTGTGGGTCGCTATGCCAGTATATAGTTACAGGTGCTAATCTTGTGGTATAGTTATTTACTAAGGACTTGCTTGTGTACTAGCTAAAACTAGGTGTGTATGTGTGCTAATTATACAATGATATGATTGGTGTATGTAAATGAAATGTTAGCGTGTATGGGAGTGCACCATGCACGGGTAAGTATGTGCTTAGTTATAGGTATGGATGACTATGGTATATGTGGCGTGTCGTAAATATAGTTATAGGACCGTGCGTGATGTGAATATATGGTGAACTATTTGCATGTATCTGAATGACTATATATTGCGAAACTATAGTAGTGGTGAATATATATATATATATATAATGAAACTTGACTTAATTATGGTATGGTGTGATTACATGTGCTGATGTGTTTGGTGTTGGATGAATACTAAGGATTATTAGAGGGCAGTATACCCTTGAGGTTTGTGCATAGGTAGCTATCTATACGTAGAGCAATGATTGTATTTGCTAGTATGAGATCATCCCTATATAAGTATCTGAACTATTGTTTTGTGAGTAGCAGTTATATAAGGGATGTATGTTTATATACCTGATTGAAATACATGTATGAATTTGACTGACTATAATAGGTATAAGTGTATACGTATGTGAATGTAAATGTATACGTGGTGGTAGTGCAAATGTTTGACTACCTAGTGCGTATATAAGCACTTGTAATGACTATACCTGGTTGAATTATTATATGACTTGATTGGGGTAGTTACTAGAGCGACTAGCTATATTAGAAAGTCCGAGGACGGACTTTATTCTAAGGTGGGGAGGATGTAACGACCACTTTCCGTGGTACGTTGTTCGTGCACGTGCTTTGTCCGTGCACGTGTTTGTTTTAGACTTTGTTCGTTTGTGAACACTTTCGTGTGATATGCCGTTGCGAACGTCTCTGAGAATATTAAATAGTGGCACTATTTTGGAACGACGTTTCTCGAGTCGTTTTCCCACAATTTACACTTATTCGATGAGACGTGGCGATTTTCACTTTTGACAGGAGACGTTTCTATTTTTAGTTTCTTCGTCCGACGTCGAATTTGAGATCCGTCTTCTTAGTTAGCTCACATTCGTCATCACGATCACCCCGATATTTATTTTATAATTTTTGGAGTTTATTTGGCCACTTTTATAATTTTTACAAGTTTTATATTATTTTTAATAATTAATTTATAAATTATTTTCGGCCAAATAAAATTTATTTAAGTTTTAAACGTTTTAAAGAATTTTTGAGCCAATTTCCAGCTCATTTGGACCAGGTCAAACCCTTGGATGAGATGGAGTAATTGAATTTCAAATTTTAAATCTTTTTAATATTCTAATCCTATTAGATTTAGCCCTAGACCAAGTCAACCCATCTATACTATATAAGCAACCCCTAGCAAGACCTATTTTCCAAAGAAATTAGCCCTAGCCTCTTCCAAACTTGAAATTGGACGTTGCGACGAATCGTCGCAACGTTGCGACGTTCAGCCCCCCCGCACGACCGAGAAAACCCACCGCATCCGCCCGCTCCGACCGATAGCCGCCCCCGCATCCTCGCCGTCCGCACGCTGCAGCAGCCGCCCACGCCCGTTCCCACCGCTTGGCCGAGAGTGGCCCTCGGTCTGACCGAGGCCCCGCTCCGCACAAGCGCTCCGCATCGACCCGCCCCGTCGCCCCGCTCCGCTCCGTGTCTGACCGGTCGCCCCGCCCGCTGTGACCGAGCGTCCAAGCGCTGCACGTTGCAACATCGCCCACCGCGCTCTCCAAGCGCACGACCGACCGCTCCCATCGATCTGACCGAAGGAAGCGCCCGCACCCGCTGCTGTGACCGGCCCCCGCTGCTGCACAGCCCCGTTCTCTCGCAGCGACCGAGGAATTCTCCCGCATTGGAGGGGTACGACCGAGAGCCACTCGTCGCAACCCCGCATCCGTCGCACCGCTTGCCTCCGTGGGCCCCCCAAGTTCTCCAGAGTTATTGTGGGTCCCCCAAAGGTCCCTAAGAGTACTGTGGGCCCCACCTAGGTGCTTGCTCTTCGAGGATCCGTCGCGTACGACGTCGTCGCACGTCGTAGCCCGTCGCCGCACGTGCGAGCCTTGGAATCTGGAATCGTCGCCCGGTCGATTGCTCTGAAATTTCCAGCGAGGAATCTAATTGGAATCTGGACTTGGAGCGCGATCTTTTATTCCAACCCCCGGCGTCGCTACCCGACGCCGGTGTAGCTTTCGCGTCGTGTTGAGGTAACGTTTTGCACCCATAGGACCCCCAACCCAATTGCATGCTAACCAAGATTAAAAATCAGTATTTTAAAGTATTTTAAATGTTTTAGCAATCACTAATCAAGATTAATAAAACGGATGTAGGCCGGTGGACTTGTGCACGTAGGAATCGTGACTTTGGACTCGTTGGACGGTGTTTTCTTGACGTGATAGTAGCAGGCAAGTGAAACTTGCCAACTCTTGTGTAGGGCCATGTTTTAGGCCACTTCCTCGCTTTTAGCGTAAAAGAGACTAGTCAGTGAAATGATAGCTGGCTAGACGCCTACTTGATCTAGTTTGACAACGAAACTAGATCCGTCACCTAAATGATCTAGCTTGACAACGAAGCTAGATCCAACCCTTAAACTTGTCATTCATGCATGCTAAACTGTCACGTTTACTTTTCTTACTTGTACGCTTTACTACTTGTCATGCCATGTCATCCATGCATTGATTGTTGCATCGTAGCACACGCTACAATACTTGTCCTCGTACTACTTGACCGGCTAGGTGCACCCCTACGCCATACTTGTTTACACACTTCCTGGCTCGTGGTCCAGAAGCGAGCATTCCGTGTTCGGGGGTAATGCCCTGGCTCGACACACGTGGAGGGGTAGGGATAAACGGTCACTTGAGCTTAGGAGTTGGCCCGCGCAGCCACTCTAGCCAAAAGACGGAATCTCTGTGCACGAGGTGCTTACTTTCTTGTCTTGTACTTGTCTTGTGAATGTCATGCCATACTCGTACTTTACTTCGCTTTACTTTACCTGTCGCACTCATTACTTTAACTGCCATGTCATTGCATCATGCTAGAACTTTTAGGTTGCTTTTACTTGTACTTTCAGTTTCACTTGCACAAGTCTTCCAGACTTGCTGACATGTGCCCCTTTCTCTTTGGGTGTCACATGTTAGACCCTGAGCCAGAGATAGTTGTAGCGGACGAGGTAGTTGCTGACACTGAGCCTACGTTCGTCGAGGAGTTCGTGGACACCGGAGACCAGTTTTAGAGACTGTTGGCGTTGCTTTTGCTTTAGGTTGCTGTTAGATGTCGGTGCTTGCACCATTACTTTGATGTTGTACTTTGTTCTTTTGTTGGCCATGCTCGGCCTCTTTTAGACTCTTTTCTTTTAGCCTGGTGGCTTTTTCTGTGATGTTGAGATTTATTGCTATGGATATTCTGAGATGTTTCTTTTGTCTCTTTCGTTATTATTATTATCTTTGTTTCGTTTCGCGTTGCAAGGACCTGCAGTCTTAATTTGATTGACGCTTATCGGACTTGCAGCTTTGTAGCTTCAAGTCTGAGCGGACCTTCTCACGCTTCGCCTCCACGTTCTTGGGAAGCGGGGCGTGACATGCCATGGCTTATTACACTGAAAGCAAAGAGAGTAAGTTTTATTAGTAGAATCAAATCTATTCTTAGAGGGAAATTTACCTTTGTGAAAGAAGCATTGAAACTTCTTTGTCATTTGAGCCATTTCATCCAACTCCATCTCATTTTCTTATTATTCACTATAGAAGGATGAGGAATTGGCTTTGAATGCCAAAGCTTTCTTCTTGGCATCCGAAGGGTTCATCATAGCTCGAATCTTCAATCGGTTCTCCCGTCTTACTTCGTAAGACATGAGAGTGCCGATAAGATTCACAATTGTGTAAATCTTCAAGTCGTTGACCTCCTCGATGGCGATAGCTCTTCTTTTCCACTTGGAGGTTATTCCCATTATGATCTTCCTTACCTTATCTTGTTGGGAATAGACTTGTCTGAGAGCTTCCAGTTCATTAGTGATATCGGTAAAACTTCCATACATCGATGCAATGCTTTTATTTTCCTGTATATAAAACATATCAAAATTTTGCACTGCAACATAGAGTTTAGAAAGTTTTACCTTATTCGTTCCCTCATGGGTAACGACGAGATGGTTTTAAATTTGATATGCACTCTTGTGCATATCTTATTGAACTCATTTGGGTCCAACGCACAATGAAGAGCGTACATTGCCTTTGCGTTGTTGACTTCGGCGGATTTCTCGGAAGCCGTCCATTTTTCGAAATCATCTTCGGTGGGCTCGACGTATTCCTTGTGGAGGGTTCTCCAAAGTGAAGAACTCATTAGGAACATCTCCATCCGGCATTTTCAATATCCGAAGTTCATTCCATTCAAACGCAGAGGACGCACCATTGATTGTTCTTCAAAAACAGTGGACGCTCCATCACGATCGTGATTGTTGTACAAAGACGGTGGAGGAACGTTGTTGTTGTTGGATGCCATAGCTATAAACCAACGCTCTGATACCAATTGTAAGGTCCCTGGCTATGAACATTAGAAGGGGGTTGAATAGTGTTTATCTAATTTAAAAAGATAGTTACACCAAATTAAATTCCCAACCAACAAATAGTGCAGATTAAGTGTAAACCCAAAATGAAACAAATGCAAACGCAAGGATGTTTCAAGGGTTTGGATTACCCAAGTCACTTCCCAACTTGTTCCCGGTAATCCTATGTCCCTTCCACCCGATAAACAACCGGATACTCAAGTTAGAACCCTAACTTGAGCTTTCCTTAAAACCCACTTGTAGCAACCCTACAAGTGAAATCGAAATACAATTGATTGACCTTGACTCCCACAACTTGGGAGCAAGCAAGCCACTCTTACAACCCGAGAGTAAATCAAATAACAAAGTTATGAAATATGAAATTAAGCAACACTAAGTAGAACTTGAAGGAGAAGTAAATTATGTGTTGAAAGACTCTCTTGGAAGAGAGGAAAGTCCTTTCTCTTGATTGCACCAAATGCCTAGAAGATTTTTCTTTGGTTCTTGGTTGGAGAGCAAGAGATGTAAGATAGGAATTCTAGGACTTTTGGATTTTGAGAGCTTTGATCTTTAACAAATGAAAGCTTGAATGTTTGAGCAAGAGATGATCAAAGAGTCTAGCCTCTCAATGGAACAGTAGAGGCTTCTTATATAGGTTTCTTAAACCCTTCAAACTGAATCACCAAAACCCCCTTTGAAATCCGTGAGGAAAAACTCAACGGATAGAATTTGCGCCCGCGACAGTCGACCGTTGACGAATTCACAGTCGACTGCTGCACAGTGACAGAGGGTAGGTGAGAATTCATAACGGTAACTTACCACGTGAACAGTCAACTGATGAGGCATAGACAATCAACTGTTAAACCAACAGGCGACTGTAAATCCTACTACACGCGACTGGCCGTAAGCTAGGTAAGTTGAGGAAATTTGAGAAAAGTCTGGGAATACAGGACAAGCGACTGATGAAGAGAAGACAGTTGACTGTTAAACTAAAGAGGCGACTGTAATTCCCTCTATAGACGACTGTCAAGACCCTGACATTTTCCAAAGACTTGAGTCATCAAAAAGGCTCAAGGACAGATGATTGTTGAAGAATTGACAGTCGACTGTTCCATTGGACAGTCGACTGTAAAGCTAACAATAGTCGACTGGCCAGATCAAACGAAGAAATAGAATTGGGCTGAGGATAGGCATGCGACTGATTAACAAAACACAGTCGACTGTCACTTGGACAGTCGACTGTGAAATCTACATAAGTCAACGGTGTGAGTTAAAGCTAAGAAGCCCAAAACTAGACTGAAAAAGT